>JAOTRH010154727.1:0-13116 GCA_034768845.1 Heliamphora exappendiculata | reverse complement strand
ATTATCCAATTAAAGACATTTATTTATAGGAAATGAAATATGAAAATCATCAAAATCAATTAAAGAAGCTCTTGGGCAAACAATAGATTTCTTCAACTAATGAGATGCTGCCACATTTTAAGACATGTCAGGCCATTTGGAGTTGGCGGCCGCCATAATGCAAGTTGGCGGCCGCTATGTTGGAAAAGGTTCCATAAGGTTCTAGTGGCGGCTGCCATAATGTGAGTTGGCGGTCTCCATGTTGGAGTTGGCGGCCACCACTTTTGGCCAGGGTTTCTAAGAGGTTCTATTGATGGCCGCCACAATGAACATGGTGGTCGCCACTTCTAGCAATGACTTGAGCAACAAATTATCGATGGCTCAGTACAATTTTATTGGTTTGGAAGGTTTTTGATGATAGAGTTCAAATACCGAGCTTGAATCACCTCCCGAGGATCATACTGGGGTACTATTCTAACTGTTTTCATCATTGGATTCTCCTATGATCAGGCGGGGTCAAATTGAGGTGTCTACAGTTTCCCCTCTTTGATATAACTTACATAGCAGCGCGTGATGCAAGTTATATCAAAGATCGAGAGACAACATCCATTTGACCGAGCCGTCAATCTTAGGCCATACAAGCACACATATGATGTTGGTCGCATTCGAATTTTTATCGAGTTGCCTACGTACTCTCTTTGCTAGGGATCATACCAGAACGTAGTTCATGGGGCAACATGCAAGGATGATGTAATAATAAGAGATATGGTTGCACAACATGCATAATGCACGAAAGATATTGATCAATTTTAGGTCGTGAAAGGATCGATAAGTCAGTTTAAGGTCGTTAGGAGGACCGACGAGTCAGTTTAAGGTCATGAGGAGGACCGACGAGTCAGTTTAGGGTCATGAGGAGGACCGACGAGTCAGTTCAGTTTAGGGTCATGAGGAGGATCCAGGAGTCAGTTTAGGGTCATGAGGAGGGCCGACGAGTCAGTTTAGGGTCATGAGGAGGATCGAAGAGTCAGTTTAGGGTCATGAGGAGGACCGACGAGGTAAACATCAAATTAATAGGTTAAGTCAGGATCTAAGAATGCGGGACTTAGAATTAGGTTTATCGGAAGCGAGATTAAAATGATCAAGAGCCAAACTACGGCTGGAAATTTTGATTTATTGGAAAGAAAGCTTGTGAATTAAGAGGTGTAAGATAAAAGTAATTAAAATCCTAGTTACAGCTTAAATTTATCAGGAAGGAGTAACTGCAAAAGATGGGGGTGCAGGATTTTAAAGAAATTATCCTTTGAAAAACATGGTTTGAAACTTTTCTTTTTTTTTTTTATAATATAATATTTTTGAAAATGCATATAAAATATGCATAAAAAATAAAATAAAATAAAATAAAAACACACACAATAAGAAAACAAAATTATTTATGTATTTTTTTTTCAAAATCATTTTTGCTAGTAAAATAAAGAGAAAATAATCTATTCTAATAAATAGACACATAAATAGGAAATAAAACACATGCAAATAATAAAATAAACAAAACTATACATTAAAAGCCCCAAATTGCCCCTAAAAACCCTAAAACAACTACAGCAGCTGAAATGACCGTTGATAGGCGCCGTTTTTCCTTCTGACTTGGCGGTCGCAGGCTCCAAACCCTTTGAACCTGGCAGCCACAGTGTTAGAATCCTTCCAACATGGCGTACGCCATGTGACTTTTCACTAACCTGGCAGACGCCATAATCAAAGGTGGTGGCCGCCACTTCCAAACTCGCATAAGCCCTGCCAAGGCACGCTGGGGGTCTCATTTCTCAGATCCCACTCTCTCTCTAACCTCCCAAACACTCTCAAACCCTCTCTCGCTCTTTCTTGCTCCTCTCTTGCTCTTTCTTGCTTTCTCCTCACTCCTTTTACACGATGTTTACTCTTCTCTTTGTGATTCTGTTCTTTTTCATGGCGAGCCAGGGCTAGGGGGACGATGACTTAGGGACACGGCAGGGTCTTGTTGCTGTCGAGAGTTTCGCTATCGGGGTACTTAGGGATACGACTACTAGTCAGCCCGCCAGCGGTGTTACTGCTACTCAGCCTAGCGCTGCGATGGATGCTCTCCTGCTCGAGGCAGAGCGTGCCTCTCGCTAGGCAGCCGAGGAGGAGGCACGGGCAGCTGCTGAGGCACAAGCAGCTACTGATGCTGCTGCAGAGGCTTCTATGGCTGACTTTTTGGATCCAAACGCTGGAGAGGGTCACCCAACACCTTTTGACCCACACATTTATGATTTAGTCCCTCATCGCATAGTATCTCGTGGGATGAGACGCTACGAGCCTCCTACGGATTCTATTGTTGTTGACGTGTTATTGCGGGAGCCTGACCATCACATTTCTCGTTAGCGACCTTCGGTAGGTTCCTCATCCTTACTATTTTAATACCAAAGCATGTTTATATCTCAAACATAGATGCATGCCTAGGATTCCCATATAATGTGACTTGATATGATGATGATGATTGTTGATTTATTTTGATGTTTTGAATGGATGATGATGATTGTGGGATGATGATTTGATGGGATTTGATCTTAGTTTAGGTACCTATGCAATGGAGATTAAAACAGTAGGGACAACTAGGGTTTGAACAAATGAATGGGCAATTATTTTAGTAAAAAAAACCTGGTTTTATTATTATTATTATTATTTTATTTTTTTAATCATTTTATTATTATTATTATTTATTTTTATTATTTATTTTTATTTTAAAAAAAAAATTTGCAAAATATATTTTTATCTAAAAATTCTAAATTTATAGGAAATTTTGTCAAAACTTTTGAGGCAAACTTGTCACTAATCTTAGAGAATTTAATTTTTCAAAAGTCCCAGAAAATTTAGAAAATCCTGTTATTTTTTTTAAAAATCCTAAAAAATTTTAGAAAATGTTAGAAAAACTTAGGATTTTGAGGAAAATTTGAGAAAAATCTAGGATTTTGGGGAAAAATTTTAGAAAAATTTAGAATTTTAGAAAAATCTAGGATTTTGAGAAATTTTTTTTTTTTAAAGTTTAACACGAGATGATTGAGATTTGCCCAGCGTGCCAGGGCTTAGGGTTTCTAGCTTTCAACTGGGACGTGCAAATTTGAAAAATTGTCACTTACACACGGACTTAGGGATAGGGTACCTAGTTTCTTAGGGCTTGAAAGAAATCGAAGGGTCGTCACTTACACACGAACCTAAAGCCAGGATGCCTAGTTTTCTAGGGTTTGGCCTTTAGATATCTTTCTGTATTTTGCCTACTTGACCTATTCTTGATATATTCTCTATATGTCTTCTCTTTCTAGGCTGGTCACTATGTCAGAGGTTTCAAAGGATCTACTTTCGGTGAGGTGTTGGAGTGGTATGATGCCCTCCCCACTCCTAGCCGGGCCATTATTGATGCTTCTAGTTTTGCTCGATTCATACCTCTACTGGGTAGGATGAGCAATGACCGGGTTTGGTTGACGGCCCTGGCTGAGCGATAGTGGGATACCACCAACACTTTCCACTTCACCACCTTCGAGGCTACTCTGACGCCTCTAGATTTTGCCCTGATTACCGGCATCCAGGTTGGTGGAGCACCCATTCCCTTCGATCCTTCCATAGCTCGGTCTGCCGATGCGCTGTAGTATTTCCTTGGAGCCGT
Organism: Heliamphora exappendiculata; assembly: GCA_034768845.1. Taxonomy (NCBI): domain Eukaryota; kingdom Viridiplantae; phylum Streptophyta; class Magnoliopsida; order Ericales; family Sarraceniaceae; genus Heliamphora; species Heliamphora exappendiculata. The sequence continues at coordinate 9,464 of JAOTRH010154727.1, read as the reverse complement.
CCCTGCACAGATAGACAGAGACCAGGTTCGGTACACCTGGTTCTTCGAGCGCTTTCATCACTTCCACTGCTTTGAGCCCCGCCACTTCGAGTAGGTTGCCCGGGATTTTTTGATGTATATGTTTGGTGCCTCCCTATTTTTGAACAGGGAGAATACCATTCATCTGCATTATCCTGGCGCTCTTGCTCATTTGGATCGGGTTGCTTTATTTGACTGGGGAGGAGCTGCTCTGGCCACCCTCTATAGATTCATGCAAACACTGACCCGGTTCCCCCAGCAACTCAGTATTGGGGGATACTGGAGAGTTTGGGAGGTATAATTTAGCCTTGTGCTTATCATTTTTTATTTGCCGTTATGCATTACCTGTTGGTTGACATCTTTTCTTTTGCAGTTATGGACTTATGAGTTCCTCAGGCTTCATGTCCCAGCGAACTCGTCGACAGATCCTCTAGTCATTCCTCGAGCAGCCCGGTGGTCCCAAGGGCTGAAGGGGAAGAAGGCTGAGGGAAAGGACATCGATCGATTTTGGGTCTCATTGGATCGGCTGACTCCCGAACAGGTATCATTTTTATGGTTTACTGCGCTGTTCTCTGTATTGTATATTGATCACTGTTTCTGTTCACTGCGCTGTACACCGATCACTATTTCTGTTCACTGCACTGTATATATATTGATTAATGTTTTGCATACTAATCATTCGTTGTGCACTGTAATATATTTTGAATTACTGCAGGTCCACTAGGACATCTGGAGGGGAGGGAAGGATCAGACCAGCGCAGATTTGATGCGCAGCCGGGATATCGCTTCTAGGCGGATCCTGTTGAAGGGCCCATTTGGTAGGGAGTACTATCTTGGCAAGTGAGTGGTTCGCCAGTCACCCAGCTTTGATCACTTCAGGACACTAGTGGTTCCTCCAGTCCGTATGCGCTGAACTGATCATTTAGGCCCCGTCGACTTACTACTGGAGACAGTAGGCACCCCAGCTTCGGAGCTACTGGTGGCGGAGGGGGACTATGCTGCCTGGGCCTAGGCACACCTGATGGGCCCTCTAGGTCCTGACCCAGTTGCCCCTGGTGGCAGGAAGAGGGGACGAGTACCGAAGGTAGCTGATGTTGGTGCTGCTGTTGGAGCCGCTGCTGCTGCAGGAGCTACTGCGGCTGCTGATGCTGGTCCGGCTGGTGCTGACGCAGGTGGGGTTGGGGTTGGGAGTGTCGAGATACCACAGATTGTATCTTCCTTTGTCGATGGGTATACTTTCGACATTCCTATCCTAGTTCCTCCAGCGCCGGAGTTCCAGCCAGTACACGCCAGGTTTGACTCTTTTCTTGTTACTTCCTTTTTATCCTTATTCATTTGTAGATTGCTCAGTTATGTATTATTTCTCAGCAGACGGATCAGGCTTGGCTGGACCGTCTTATGATGATGATGAGCGGTCTGCAGACCCTTATCCGCCAGTAGGATGCTGATTTGCGTGCAGCTGAGATTCCTTTTGTTCCTCAGCCAGTGAGTGTCTTTCTTTTTGGTCTCTTTATTCTCTTTTATACTATTTTCTCATTATTTGCCTCTTTTGACAGCCACCTGTAGCTGCTGCTGTTCCACCTCCTACTCCTGCTCCTGCTCCTGCCCCGGTTCCAGCCCCTGCTCGAGGTCGTGGATCTCGTGCTGCTTCTTCCAGAGCCCACTCTAGGGGATCCGTCTCATCTACCAGGAGCCGCTCCAGAGCCATACCTTCTTCCTCCAGCAGTGATGATGGGGATGATATCCTTAAGCGACTCTTCGAGGATATCAGTTCAGATGAGGCTGGCCCTTCCTCCGGCCGAGTCCGCTCGAGGCATTCTTGAGAGAGATCTTCCCCTCCCCCAGTTTTGTTTCTTTTTTGACACTTTACTTTTAATGGGCCTGCGTGCCCCATCTTCTTGACATATTTTTATACATTTACTTAGCCCATGGGCCTGCGTGCCCCAGTCTACTTTTTATTAGGCCTGGGTGCCCCAGTTTACATTCAGATACCTTGTATTGCATTTTGGGCCTTCGTGCCATTTTACTGCTTTATGCTCATCTGTTGTGTGATTCTTTCTTTATTTACTGCTCAAACTGTCTTGCATGTACAATGTGAATGTTAGCACTTTACATAAGCCATAGAAATTGCAAATTGACTACACCCTCCATATTCCAACATGACGGCCACCACAATCAACATTACAGTTGCCCCTTCCAACATGGCGGTTGCCCCTTCGAACCTGGCGGCGGCCTCTTCTGACATGGCGGTTGCCCCTTTCAACATGGCGGCCACCTTATCAAAGTAATGATGTCACTGTACTGTGCTTTTTCAAGTTAGCGGCTGCTATCTCCAAGGTGGCGGCCACCATAATGAGTATACCCTTTACCGAATTTTTGGTTTTTCGCCCTTTTCTGCCCTATAAATTTCATCCCGGAGATCCCCATCTGCTGTTGCTCAAACTCAAATGGCTAATACTCTTTCTTCTTGGATTGAGGAATTCTCCAATATCAAATGATTGAATTTTTCCCCCTTTGGCCTTAACGCCCTTTTCTTACTGAGAACTGTGAAGATTAACAGACCTTTACTAGCGGCTGCTGCACAACTGTGGGATCCTCAGTCTTATGTCTTTTGGTTTGGTTTTAAAGAACTCTACCCCACTGTGGAGGAGTTTACTGCCATCTTGGACTTAACCTCACAGAGTTCTGTTGTCATTCCTACTCCTTTTCTCTCGGCTCGGCAGCAGGTGATGCAACTCTGCGGTTTGTCTAAAATGGAGGCTACCCGTCTGACCTCGGGTGACTATCTTGACATTCCGTGGCTTATTGAGAGGTTTCATTCTACTGGTGACCTCAGTGATCTTGACTTCCAGCTGCGGCGCCGTTATGCACTCTGCTTCTGCCTCCTTGCCCAGTATCTACTTGTCCCTCCTGATGGGTGGGTTAGTTGTGTCCTAATCGACATTGCTGGCTAAATGTGGATGGGGAAAGACTTCATGCCCCTGGTTATGGCTGAGACATTACTGGGTTTGGACGCTGTTCATCGTGGCGAAACCACCACCTTTACTGGCAGCCCTCTACTTCTCCAGGTGATCATAGCATCTTCCTTTGTATCAGGTTCTCTGTTACGCTAAACCTTCCTCTTATTGTTCTGACTCTTGCTACAGATCTGGCTGATGGAAAAGGTGAACCTTATACAGAAACCTCCCACTGATAGACACAATGCCGCTGCTTTCCCTTACCGTCCGCATTATCAAATATGTGATACTGAGGCATCTTGGCGACAATATCTTTCCTCTCTGACCTGTTTAGACATTACCTAGCAGTGCCCTTAGTGGCGAATTTCTGCTATGACTCTGACCACTATGGATCACCCTGGCATTCTACTGATTGGTCTACGTCGGACTACTTTTTACTACTCTCATAGGATCATGCGGCAGTTCGGGCGAAGTCAAATCGTATTTCCCAGTATTTGAGGCCGTTTGTTTTCTTCTGCACTGCGGGCTCCTTTTCTGGCACAGTATCGAGATGCCTGGCCATCTCGCTCATTGATGGAGATGCACGAGTTGCAGTGTCTTGATTTTTCTGCTGAATACAAGATATGGTTGACACAAGATAGGAAAAAGAATGATAGAGAAGAAGAGAAACAAGCAAAAAAAAGGAGAAGAGTTTGAGGATCTCTGCTTTATTTTGAAAAATTTCACCGCTTTCTCTTTTTTTTTATTATTTTTTTTTAGAGTTTGGGACTTGTGTATCCTCCCTTTATTTAAGAGCTTTGTAGTCTTATCTGAAGTAATGAATAACTCCCACTTTGTGTTTAAGATGATTTAAATTTATCCAAAGCTTAAATGTCTTTATTTATCAAAAGTCAAAAATTAATTTGCGTTGGTCTTACTCAGATTCAAATATGGTTAAAATGAAGAAAGTGGCCGGCCTTCTTAAAAGAAGCTGCCTACGTATCCCAAAAAGATGGAATCAGGCCTTAACGTAGTTCGGGCTCGATTTTCACTCGGGTATTGACACTCTCCTTTTACAATACCCTAACTTTTGCCAAGGTCACCCTTTCGGGTTTTCGGCCTTGCGGGCTGCTCTAACTTTTGCCTGAATTTCCTTTTTGGTTTTCAACTCAGCGAGCTTCTATTTTATCTTTATTTTTACCTAAAGGATAGTACTTTTTGAGTTGATCGAGGTTAACTAGGGTGGAGAATACATTGCCATCCAAATCCATGATTATGGCTACACCACCGGTCATGATAGTTTTGATGAGAAACGGTCCGGACCAGTTTGGTTTAAATTTGCCCCTCGGGTCGAAGATAGGAGCTCTAATTTTCTTAAGAACTAGATCACCTTCTCTAAGATCTCGGGTCTTGACCTTCTTGTTGAACGCTCGAGCTATTCTCCTTTGGTAACCTTGTACATAAAATAGAGCTTGTAGCCTTCTTTCATCAAACAAGAGCAACTCCTCCATTCGATTCATCTGCCATTCTGCTTCTGAAATACTAGCATCGGCCATCACTCTTAGTGAAGGGATTTCCACCTCAATGGGAAGAATAGCTTCCATCCCATACACTAAAGAGTATGGCGTAGTTCTGATTGAAGTTCTGATTGACGTTCGGTACCCCTAAAGTGCAAACGGTAGATGCTCTGGCCAATCTTTGTGCTAGTTGATTGTCTTTTGCATAATTTTCTTGATGTTCTTGTTTGCTGCCTCGATTGCTCCGTTGGTTTGCGGTCGATATGGTGAGGACTTATGAGCCACTATCCGATATTCCTCGAAAAGATCCAAGACTTCCCCTTGAAAATGTGAGCCATTATCCGAGATGACCTCGTGAGGAACTCCGTACCGACAAATGATATTTTTCTTGATGAATTTGGCAACATGAGAGGCTTTCAATACCGAGTAGGAAGTAGCTTCCACCCACTTGGTGAAATAGTCAATGGCAACTAAGATAAATTCGTGTCCGTTAGATGCCTTCGGTGTTATTCTGCCAATCACGTCGATCCCCCATACTGAGAATGGCCATAATGACGTTAGATTATACAGCTGAGACGGGGGAACATGCATTAGGTTTGTGTGAATCTGACACTTATGACACCTCTGCACAAACTGTATACAATCTGTCTCCATCGTCATCCAAAAGTATCCATGTCGTAGTATTTTCTTAGCTAGCATATTTTTGCCTATGTGTTGCCTACAGACTCCCGCATATATCTCTTTCATCAGTTCTTGGCCCTCTTCCATGTTTACACACAGCTTGTTGACTCCAGAATATCCTCGTTTGTACAGTCTACCACCACAAACGACAAACTACGTAGATAATCGTCGTATTGCCCTTTTGTCCTTTTTGCTAGCAAACTTGAGATATTCTCCTTTCTCTATGAAACTCTGAATGTCAAAATAACATGGGAGTCTATCAGTGCTTTCTTCGATAGCAGTTGTCATCTCATATGACGGCTTTCTTTTTTGCTTTATTATCAGAGGTCTCATCCGCACTCCAGGTGGTATGTCAATCATGGATGCTAGGGTGGCCAGTGCATCGGTGAATTTGTTCTGCAGTCTCGATACATTGGTAAAGATTACTGATTCAAAGTACGGTATCAGCTTCTCCAGTTCTTGATGGTAGAGAATTAAGGTTACATTCCTGACCTTCCATTCTCCTCTTGCCTGCGAAACTACCAGTGCAGAATCTCCAATGACTTCCAGTTTCCTTACCCGTAATTCTAAGGTTGCCTCCAATCCCGCTAAACATTCTTCATACTCAGCCTGATTATTGGTGATTTTAAAATTGAATTTTAGGGACAATAGAACATGCGAATTATCGGGGGTGACAAGAAGGACTCCTATTCCATAGCCATATTGATTGGATGCGCCATCAAAATATAGAGTCCATCTATCATCCCCAACTTTCATTAGCTATTTGTCGGGAAACTGGAATTTCGTGTCTTCATTCCCTCAAACTGGTTGGTCGGCCAGAAATTCTATCACTGCTCTGCATTTGACTGACTTTCGGGTGACATATTGGAGATCAAACTCGGATAATAACAGCAACCATCGGGCCAGCCTTCTTGTTAGTGTCAGTTTTTCAAATAGATACTTCAATGGATCCATCCGAGAGATGATGTTTACTGTGAAAGATAACATATAGTGCCTTAGTTTTTGGGAAGCCCAAACCAAGGCCCAACACGTCTTCTGACCTGGTCATCTTTTTGCTTAAGTAGTAGATAGCTTTTTCGACTCTAGTTCCACCATCTTGTGCAAGCATGCATCCCATAGCTGAATCAGTCACTGACAAATAGAGGATCAGTGGCCTGTCAGGTTCGGGAGGAGCTAGAATAGGAGAATTCTGTAGGTACAGTCATACGACATCAAAGGCGTCTTGGCATTTCTGATCCCATTCAAATTCACATCTTTTGTTCAATAGACGAAAGAGCGGCTCACAAGTAGTTTTCAATTTAGCGATGAAGCGACTGATAAATTACATCTTCCCTAGAAAATCCCTAACTTCTCGCTCGGTCCTCGGAGGAGGCATTTCCAAAATTGCTTTGATTTTTGAGGGATCAACTTCGATTCCTCGTTGGGTGATCATAAATCCAAGCATTTTTTCGGCGGTGACTCCAAATGCATATTTCTGTGGGTTAAGCCACATTTTGTACTTTCGAATCTTCTCGAAGAATTTTTGCAATGCTGTAATGTGGTCATCCCTATCTTTAAACTTGACTATCATGTCGTCTATGTACACTTCAACCTCCTTATGTATCATGTCATGCAATAAGGTAGTGGCAGCCCTTTGATAGGTTACCCCGACATTCTTCAAGCCAAATGGCATAACACGGTAACAATAGGTGCCCCAAGGCATGGTGAATGTCACCTTTTCTCTATCTTCAGGATCCATCAAAATCTGGTTATACCCGGAGAAGCCATCCATGAATGACAGCAAGGTATGTCCCGCTGTACTGTCTACAACGACATCGATGTGTGGTAGCGGAAAATTGTCCTTTGGGCTGGCCTTATTGAGGTCCCAAAAATCCACGCAGACTCGGATACGACCGTCTTTCTTTAAAACTAGCACTATATTGGCTACCCATTTCGGATATTTGGTTACCATTAGAAATCCAGTGTTGATATGTTTGGCAACCTCTTCTTTGATCTTCAGAGCCCATTTTGGCCGGATTCGTCTTATTTTTGTTTGACCGGTTTAGCATCAGGGTACAGGAGAATGTGGTGCTGAACAATATCGGGATCAATTCCGGGCATATCTTCGTAAGACCATGCAAACACATCTTTGAATTCTTTTAATAAGGTTATTAACTATTTTTGTTCAGCTAAGGATAAATAAGAACCAATTTGAAAATTTTGCGGTTTAGTTTCATCACCCAGATTTATTGACAAAGTTTCTTGAATTATTGGTTGGGCACACATTATTTCTTCTCTTTTTATTAAAACTTTTATTTCTTCGGAAATATCCCCATCGAATTCAAAATTGTCAGCAAGCGTATGAAATATATCAAACAAAGCAGAGTAACTGAAAATTTTGTTCATTTCATTAAAAACAACGGGGACTACAAACTCGATAGCAGAAGAAGAGAGAGGAGCACCAACAGATGTGCCCTCGATTATAGACTCAGACTCGGGATAGACAATGTGCACATTATCAGACTCGATGGTCCAGTTCTTTACTTCCTTTGTGGCCGCGTTGACGATGAGCTTGGTATAATCTGCCGGTGCGCTAAAGCCCATCATAAAACAGTCCGATTAAGTTATGCGCAGCTGAGTCATCTTCTCGTGGAACAGCATTCCCAGGTTAGTACCGTCGAGTTTGTCAGCCCAATCCTCTTTCTGAACCTTATTTTCTTTCTTTTCTCTTTCCATTGTTTCTTCCTCCTCTATGTCGGACAACTGGTGACTGAAAAAGATCTCCAACCCATGCAGCTTTTGATTGGTTTCTTCGTCAATCCACGGTCCTGGAAAGCCACAATACGAGAAATCCTCCCCTTCTTTGACGAAGTATCCATTGAGTGTTCCAAAATAATTAGCCTTTTGCTTTCTTCTAGGCCCTTCCAGATCTTCTTCCGTTGGTTCATACCCAAGACCAAAATGATGCGAAGTTGGCAATACCTGAATGGGTTCCGGGATTCCCTACAGTTTACGTCCCAATCCCATACCGGGGAAGAAGGACATTTTTCTCATCATGGTTATAGCCTTCGGGTTGACATACCTTTCTTCCTCGTTCATCAGCGTCTGAACAGCCTGTACTTTATCAAATCAAAAATAACAAAGCAACACAGCATCTTCACTGTGCTGAACTTCTAACAGAGTTGTGCCCTCTCTTCCCTTCGAGGGATGAATATTGTCCTCTCCATAGATGGTTAATACTGTCCAATTCTTTATCAATTTTAGTTTTTGGTGAAGGGTAGAGGGTACCGCCTGAACATTCGGGTCATGTAGCCACGGCCTGCCCAGTAGCAGATTGAAGGAAGCTGGAACGTCTAGTACGTTGAACTCTATTGACGTTTCCAAAGGTCCCACTGAAACGGCGAATGACACCAATCCCAGTACATCCCTTTTGGTGTTGTCATAGGCCTGCACCCCTTGATTACAGGGAGTAAATTTGTCGGGCCTCATCCCTAAGCAGACAGCTATTCTCAACGGACAGATATTCAAAGCAGATCCATTATCAATAAGGGTCATCGGGGCCCATTTTTCCAGGCACTTGACAATGATGTGCAGTGGCTTGTTGTGACTTTTTCCTTCAGTGGGCAAATTCTTATCAGAAAAAGAAATGACTTTTGGTTCGACGGTTGGCAGAATAAGTCTAATAAGTTGCTCGGGGGTTGCATCTATCGGGACACTAGCCTTATTCAACACTTTCAAAACAGCTTGTCTGTGCTTGTGTGAAGCCATCAACAAGTCCCAGATACTGATGTTGGCCTGTGTCTTTTTCAATTGTCTAAATATGGCATCCTCCTCCTGTTCTTGCTCTGTCTCTTTCTCTTTTTCACTCGATTGTCCTCTCTCTAGCTGAGCTGGCTTAAAATGTCTTTCACTTCGGGTAAGGCGCTCCAAGCCATCTTCAGGGTCCCATAAGTCGGGCATGACATTATCAGTCTGTCTAACTTCATTTAAGTGCGGAGGGCTTTTAAACGCCCACAAATCTTTAGGTCACTAGCGGCCTCCCTTTCCCTTCTTTCCTTGTCGTCTTCGATAGCCCATGTGTTGTCAATTTTCTCCCAGATGTCTTCCTCAATAAAATCTATATGCTGCTCTTGAGTGGCCCGAAAGTCAGCCCACTCGGCCCCATCAGATTTTAACACAATCCTTACCAGCCAGTAGGATTTCATATCATCAACGTGTACCTCTTCCTCAAAAAGTTGGGGAAGGGTGATTCCATCAAGTACATGGCCAAACCCATAAGGCCTAGTGGGATAGTCCAACGGCCAATCATCCACCTCGTTGTGTTCCTCTTCCT
>JAOTRH010154716.1:0-13117 GCA_034768845.1 Heliamphora exappendiculata | reverse complement strand
TCTTTAGTGGTGTGAACTGTAATTTAGTATTTTATGAAAATTGCAGAAATCGCTGCGTCTTTCCATAATTGCAGAAATCATTTGTAGGTATCTGTGTTCAACTGGAAGTCTAACTCATAATTACTCTCCAGGTCCCTGCTGCAACCCTATATTTATGTGGGTAGGCTAAACCAGTTTTAGATGATTTTCATATCATTCTTAATATATTATTTTTATCTTTTAAGACTTAAAAAATATATCGGCGTTCTGCCGGTACAAATTTTCAGAGGATCGTAACCCACACTACGTTCGAGGATCATATAAGAAAATATGGTAGAAGATTTGACATGAGTTTCAACTCGGAATCAAGTCGTAGTTGGAGATTAGATGTACAAGAGGTATTTTTCTAAATTAACTTTGGTTGCACGAGTTTTATTTTGATCGTTATTCGTCAAAAGTTTTATCTAGAGCCCATTTCGGCGTTTGCCCTTCCAGTTAATTTTTTTTACCAAAAAATGTTTTACAAAAATAATGTTCTTGACAGTATTGCCTCCAACAAATTAGTATCAGAGCCGTTTTATTTTTTGTTTATGGTTATCGGGGTCGGGTAGATTTAGAACTGTGCTAACTTTGTTTTGCAGGCGTTCTAATCCCGATTTTATGATGATCATTTATTTCATGTTTGATTGAATGCGTGGATGATGATGATTTAATTAATTTTTTTTTAACCATGGCGGTTGACCGTGTTAGATTAATTATTTTTAGATCAAATGTATGCCTACGGAACATAGGTTTTGATGTAAAATAATTTTATGTCCTTTAAGTTTTTTTTATAATTTATTAGAAAGAAAAAGAAAAGAACAGGTATGAAAAAATGGCGATGGATGACGGCGACAACCGGCGGAGGTTCCGATAGTTTTAGCCGCAAATAATTTCTTTTTATTGCTCTCCAGATTTTTTTTTCTGGTTAAATAATAATTAAAAAAAAAAGAAAGAAAAGAAGAAGAAGCCGCCAGAGCAGACAAGGCCACCGGCACAAGACAACCGGTTTTCCCAAACAGCCGTAAGTCCCAATCAGCAAGCGCTGGAGCCGATTTTTCCAAATTGTGCCAGTGTTTTCCATATAACAAAGTAATGGCTGAAGGTGTTCCCAACGCGCCAATCACGAGGAAGCTTTACCAGTAAGCGGCGCTGCTCCAAACACCTTGGTGCTGTGCTTTCCAAGCAAGCCAAGGCATGTAGCGCAAATAGTAGGCGTGAGTCCCAAGCCGCGTGCAGCACTTTCCCAAGCGCCAGTTGCCTAATCACGCACAGTGGGTATAATTCCCAAACCGGCGCACTGATTGCGCCAAAAAGCAATGTAGCAACAGCTTTTTCAATTACTAGGCGCCATACTTGGCACGGTTTTTCAAGCGAAAAAAAAGTGTGTTGATCCCAACTGGAGCAATCTTTCAAACACTGTGGTTATTCCCAATTAGCCAAGGTTTGACCAATCACACAATAGCCGGTTTCAAAGCCAACTGTTTGCAAGCAAAGCAAACACTGTTTGAAGCCAAACGGAATCAACAAAAGTGCAAAAGCCGCCGGTTTCAACGCAAGAGGCGCACTGGTTTCCAAGTGTTTCGGCGCAAGTGGTTTCCCTCCCAAGCTATTTTCGGCGCAATTCGAACTGTGTTTATCTAACATAATTGGGGAATTAGATATCTTGATGCAATCTGAATACTGAAAACTTATATTTAACAGGAGATAGAAACTCTTTAGAGTTTCAGTTTGATCCTAAAATTGGGATATTTATCTTGTATTTAATTTTTTTTATATTTTAATTGTATGAATGATATTTATTAATTTTATTTATCTTGTTAATTTAATTAATTCAAAATTTTGATTTTTGTTAAAGTATTTTGTAATGAAAAATAAAATAAATTTTTTTTAATTAATTAATTTTAATTAAATGGAAAAACTTTAGATATTTTAATTTTTTACAAAATATCACATTTAAAGATGATTTTTTTAAAAATCGGATATCTTAAAAAACGTGAGAATTAATTTTGAATTTTGAATTAATTAAATAAATAAATATTTAATCAAAATAAATTATTATTTTTCGAAAAATGTAAAACGAAAAATAAAATAAATAAATATCTTTAATCACTACCTTAGCTGAAAAGTTAGAGCAAAAACTGTGCATTTATTAAATTTTATTTGTTACGCATTTAAACACGAAAAGATGGTTTGATAAATTAAAATCTTTTAAATCGTATACACAGAAAGATATTTGATTCTTTTAGATCGTGTTACTTTCGAAAGATGACTTGATAAATCAGAACATTTGGAATCATATACATGGAAAGATGTTTGATTCCTTCATATCGTGTAACTTTTAAAAGATGATTTGATAAACCAGAATTTTTAGAATCATTTACACGAAAAGATGTTTGATTCTACAGATCGTGTGATTTTTAAAATTAATAAATTTATTTTAATTAAACGAATTTTTATAACCCTAAAAAATATTTTTAAAATATAAGTGAGAGAGAAAATTTATTCACAGATAAATTTTGAGGTCTCCATCACCAATTTGTAGGCGATGCAATTAAACCCTGCGTGTCAGCAGTAAGGCCTTCCTCCCCGACGGACAGATTAATTGTGGTATCACCAGTACAAACCTCCTTTAGGGATAATTCTGAATAATTATTAGTATGAATCACTTCTCCAATTAAAGGGTTTATTGCGAAGCGATTAATTTTGGATTAGGTGATGGTTAACACTTAGCTGTATATAATAGTATTCTCTCCAACTGAGTCATTGCTATTATATACTAGATCGAAACTATGTTAGCTATTTAATTTTACTTGGCATGGACAACTGCCTAGATAGTAAGATTAAAAGGAATTGGCATGTCTGATCTTATGATGGATAGTAGACGTCCACCCAACATGGCACACTATTCACAGGTTACTAAGTTGCTGGCGAATTAATTTTAAAATAATAGAGGGAACTAAATTAAAATAAATTTAAAATTTTACTCATCATAATTAATGATTTTTTTAATTATGTGATTCTCAAGATTAAAATAGATTTTAACCCACTCACTTCAATACTCAAAGAAAATAAACTTACGGAACTAATTTATGTCGACTGAAAATGTAACTTGGATATAGTTTTGACTACAAATGGTATTTTTTCAATACCAGAAAATGTGTCTGTTTCATAAAAAGGTTCTTCCTCGGGGTCAAAAAGCATAAAGAAAAAAAGGTTCAGAAATAAGGAGACACATTTTTCAAGGTAGTTAGTGGGCCACAGACTGATGTAAAATAGTCGAAAGACAGATATTTTCACTGCAACCAGACCCGACACTGGAAAAAGCTATGTCCAGTGTTTCTTAGAATGCAGAACAAACATGGTAATCTCTGTTCACTAGATGTGGAAACATGTTTAGCGATATTATCTACCGGTACCTGCTGTGTAGATACGAAAGCTACTAATCATGTCTGCAATTCATTGCAGGGGTTCCAAGAAACCTAACAACTTAGTGATATGGAAATTTACCTACATATGGGCAATAATACAAAGGTAACAGCAGTTGCAGTAGGAGATGTCACTCTCAATTTTGGAAGAGATTGGTTTTTAATATTGAGATATTGTCTTTATGTACCTGCAATTAGAAGGAACTTAATTTTCGTTTCTAAATTGACTAAAGACGAATATTTTATTTATTTTAATAACTCTATGGTTATTAAGGATAAAAAACGAGTTATCTATTTTGGTACATTGGTGGATAATCTTCATATTAGCACTCTAATCTTTCTTACACTGCAACTAACTGAAATAAATAACACATCTAATTTGTTATATAAGAGAAAGTTTCCTTCTTTAATGAACCAAACGTTTCTTTGGCACTTACGCTTAGGTCATATTAATCTAAAAATGATAAACAGACTGGTAGCAGATGGACCTTTGAGTTCATTGGATGTGGAGGCATTTTCAGTCTGTGAATCTTGCTTAGAGGGTAAGATGACCAAGAGGCCATTTTTGGCCAAAGGCTATAAAGCTAAAGAATCGTTGGAGCTGGTTCATTCTGATGTGTGTGGTCCTATGACAATCCGGGCTAGAGGTGACTTTACGTACTTCATCAGTTTCATTGATGACTACTCAATGTATGGATACATTTACCTGATGCACCGTAAGTCTGAATATTTTGAGTAATTCAAAAAATACAAGGCAGAGGCGGAGAAGCGTCTAAGTAAAAGTATCAAATCACTACGATCCGACCGTGGTGAAAAATATCTCTTTGGAGAGTTTAAAGACCACTTGTCATCAGAGGGATTACATCCCAGTTGACTGCACCTGGCACTCCACAGCAGAATGGTGTAGCAGAAAGAAAGAATAGGACTCTTATGAAAATGGTAAGGTCAATGATGAGTTATTCAGGTTTACCAGATTCGTTTTGGAGACTCGCTTTAGAGACAGCGGCTTACATTCTGAATTTGGTACCTTCTAAGTCAGTACCTTCTACTCCCACAGAATTGTGGACTAGGCGTAAGTCTAGTCTGAAACACATTCGAATTTGGGGGTGTCCAGCACATGTGTTAAAAGGGAACGCGGGTAAGTTGGAACCGAGGACAGAAGTATGTTTCTTTGTGAGGTATCCCAGGAGAATAAAAGGTGGTCTATTTTATAATCCTAAGACTCAGAAGGTCATTGTTAGCACCAATGCCCGATTCTTAGAAGAGAATTATATTATGGATCGCAGGCCCAAAAAAAAATTTATTCTGAAAAAATTGAGAGAAAATACCAGTAGAACGGAAGAGGAACCACAAGTTACTGATATTCCATTACCTCGTTGTAGTGGGAGGATTATCAGAATATGTGCAAATCAAGAACATGGTGCTGATGCACAAGGTTCAGATTCTACACAGCCTGTTACTGCTAGTACACAGACACATGTAGTGCCTCGTCGTAGTGGAAGGATTATTCATCAACCTGAGCGGTATATGTTATTGGGAGAGTCTTTTGACAGGATCCCAGCAGAACTAGATACCGAGCCCTGTAACTACAATGAAGCACTACAAGACAAAGATGCAGATCTTTGGCAAATGGCTATGAATTTAGAGATGGAATCTATGCATTCCAAATAGGTCTAGAAACTTGTGAAACCACCCGAAGAAAAAAAATTCATTGGATGCAAGTGGATCTACAAGAGAAAGACATGATAGACATGAAGGTTGAAACCTTCAAAATTAGGCTTATTGCTAAAGGGTTCACTCAGAAAGAAGGGATCGAGTATGAGAAAACTTTTTCATCGGTAGGCATGCTTAAGTCTATCCAGATTCTCTTATCTATTGTCGCTCATTTCGATTACGAAATCTGGCAAATGGACGTCAAGACAGATTTTCTTAACGAAAGTATTGATGAGCGTATCTATATGATACAACTAGATGGATTTTTTACAAATGGCCAGGAATACATGTTGTGTAAGCTTAAGAGATCAATTTATGGACTTAAGTAAGCATCGAGGTCTTGAAACACTCGATTTGGTCAAGTTATAAAATCTTGTGGTTTTGATCAAAGTCCGGATGAGTCCTGTGTGTACAATAAGCGTGACGAAAGCGTGGTGATCTTCTTAGTACTTTATGTAGACGATATCTTGCTCATCGAAAACGATGTGGGGGTATTATCTATGGTTCAAGTATGGTTATCTGGGCAGTTCGATATGAATGACTTGAGAGAAGCCAGTGACATCTTTGGGATCAAACTTATGCGAGATCGAAAACAATAGATATTGGGCTTATCACAAGCAAAGTATATCAATGATATCTTTACTCATTTTAGCATACATGATTCCAAGAAAGGGTTTCTTCATTTCGGGCATGGAATCACTCTATCTAAGGATCAGTGTCTTTAGACACCTAATGAGATAGAGAAGATGAAGGCAGTTCCTTATGTTTTGACAGTAGGAAGCCTCGTGTATGTTATGTTTTGCACTAGACCTGTCATCTGCTTTGTCGTTGGCATGGTTAGCAGATATCAGTCTAATCCAGTGCAAGAGTATTGGACTGCGATACCGACTATATAATCAAGTACCTAAAAAGGATTAAGTATTATATGTTGGTTTACCAGGAGACAGTCTAGTACCTTTCGGGGTACACAGATTTAGATTTTCAGTCAGACATAGAGCTTGTATCAGGAGACAACCATGCAGATCATTTACAAAGAGTTTACCGACTAAGACTTTTGATAGTCATGTAGAGGGTATGAGAGTCAATATATGGTAGCATGATTTTGAGAATAAGTGAGAGATTGTTATGGTTGGTATACTGAAAACCATATTTTTATTATTTAATTTTATTTTAATAAAATTAATTTTCTATTTTATGAGAATTTTTATGAGCAATGTATGTATATCATTTCTTTGTTATACATGGATATCCGATATTCTGTATAATATTTAATCTGGTGTGTAGAGTACGACTTACACACGGAAGACCAGATTTTAGGTTCTTACAGAATATAAGTTTTATGTACACAGTTTAGATGGAAATTGATATACCATCGGTACGACTGTGGCAAAGAGTTTTAGTTGGCCTATCTTGTTTACGGGAAACAGATAATAGCATCATCTATTGATCTGACTCTCTATGCAAGTACACTTTATGTGTATTGAACGGGACATTTTGGGTAATTAATTTAATACTGACTGCTGACTTTGAAAATTAATTCATACCCCAAGATTATTATGAATAGTGCTTATCATCTTAATTCTGAAATAATTATTGATTTGCATATATTTAACATTCGTTGTTTTGATTAATTAAAAAGTGCGATCTTATATGGGTCTATATTCCCGGTGAGTTGGATAGCGATATTATTTATATGGTAAATATTAATTATTGACAGAATTTACGTTCCGAAAGATCGGGATTGACGATACCCCCTTAAGGATACTTATAATTTTTGATCGGGCCAAATCCTGCAGGTGGATTTAATTATCCGCGGTCAAATAAGTTAAGCAGAAGGGCTTAAGGAATATCAAGATGCCGATTAAATTAAATTGTCAGTAATTAAATTTAATTGGCGAATATCGAAAATCTTAACGTGGGGAGAAATTGTAAGCATTTAATAACAGGAGCTCAATGCGAGAAGGTCTTGAGATTATGGGTCAGAGTGCAATTATAGTTCTTTAGTAGTGTGAACTGTAATTCAGTATTTTATGAAAATTACAGAAACGCTGCATCTTTCCATAATTATAGAAATCGTTTGTAGGTATCTGTGTTCCACTGGAAGTCTAACTCATAATTACTCTATAGGTCCCTGCTGTAACCCTATATTTATGCGGGTAGGCTAAACTAGTTTTAGATGATTTTTATATCATTCTTGATATATTATTTTTATTTTTCAAAACTTAAAAAATATATCGGGGTTCTACCGGTACAAGTTCTCGAAAGATCGTAACCCACACTACGTTCGAGGATCGCATAAGGGAATACGGTAGAAGATCTGACAGGAGCTTCAACTCGGAATCAAGCCGTAGTTGAAGATTAGATCTACAAGAGATATTCTTCTAAATTAACTTTGGTTGTACAGGTTTTATTTTGATTGTTATTTGTCAAAAGTTTTATCTGGAGCCCGTTTCGGCGTTTGCCCCTCCAGTTAATTTTTTACCAAAAATTATTTTATAAAAATAATGATCTTGACAGTATTACCTCCAACAGTTCAACTTACAAAGTTCAAATGATAATCGCATAAGTCCAGTACAATTACAAGTCAACATGATCATAACATAAGAAACATGAACAATAGCCTAAATACCGAACTCAAAAATAAAAATCCATTGGCAATAGTATGCAAAAAAACTCAATTGAAAGCTTCAAGAAAACAATTATGTGGCAATACATAATTCAATACATTGAGACCAATCAATTGAAATAAACCAATGTGAGAAACACAACCTTAGCATTTGGATTCCTTGAGAAGGACACGAAGTAGACCTAACCAATGCTAACTTGGGTTTTGTATGCAAGATGAGAACCAGAGTTCTCTCGGTATGAGAAACAAAACCCTAGGATGGGTTAACATAAACACACCCAACCGAAGAAAGAGCCCAGCATTAGAGTGTAAGCACCTAAAACAAGAACCCAAATCAACGTTTCACATACAAAACCCCAAGTCATACATGGCAACCGATTCAAATCTATAGAAAGAAAACAACTCTTTGGAATTGTAAGAACAAAAAAAAACTAGAAAAATGGAGAAAACTCACCAAATTCAAAACCCTAGGTTCATTCAATCAACGATTTTACACTTATAACACAAATTAAAAACTCATTTTGATGTATTATGTATGTGTGAAACATCAAGAATAGGAAACAAAACTCGAGCTCATAAAAAGAAAAATGTTGCACGAAACCCTAAATGTGAGAATCCATCGATACCGACCATAAAACATATAGATTTGATCTTACCTTGTGGAGAGACAACGAATCGAACTCTAGATCCTCGAAAACAAATCAAGGACTTAGCTAGGGAAGCCAAAGTGCCGAGAGGTTTTGGGGAAGGTTGGGAAAGAAATGAGACAGAATAAATTGAGGAAGGCCAAAAGACCTATTTTAATTTTTGTTTCACGACAGTTTGCTCGAGCGCTCAGTACCTCGCTCGAGCGGTGTAAGGGCAGATGCTAAGCCAGCTCGACCGCACAAAGGGCCGCTCCAACGAGAGTTATACTGAGACTTAGATGCTTAACACCCGTTCGAGTGCTCAAAAATCCCGCTCGAGCGAACAACAACCTGAGACATTAGAAGCTTTTGGGGCCGCTCGAGCGCACAAAAGGCCGCTCGAGCAGTGAACTAGCCGAGTTAAACCTAAGGAAGCAAGCCAAAGAATTATGAGAGAAAAAAGAACTGAAATTAGCATCTTAAAACTCTTTTTTTGTAAAAAAAAAACTATACCGTAACACAATAGCTTAGAAAGATTAAAGTAATCCAATTTAAAACATGAAAAAATAAAGTCACAAGCCTCTGTCAATGAGAACTTATAGAAGTCATTCTCCAAACCTTTGAAAGGCATTTTCACATGGGTAATGGTTAAAATATGAACGTTCAATATACAATAGGTACAACTGAAATGTAATCAAATCACATAGTTTGAAGTCAAACCAGATAAAGTCCCAATGTATGAAAGAAAAAATAAGATTCGCATAGATAACCATTTTCAACAGCATTAAGGAATAGTTGCATAAATGGTAGCTGACACACTAACATGAACGAGAAAGCATAGTTCAGATAGGTAGCTATTTTCAAAAGCAAGATAAAAAGTAATATAACCAGCGACTTTCACACTATAACAAACAAAAAAGTAAGGTTTGTATAGGTAGCCATTTCTAAAGCATTTTATGACATACGCAGTTCTGAGTGAGAGATAATAAAATGGGGATGGTTATAGACATCAACATCAACAATGGAATTTTATTGTAGTGGTCAATCAAATAGTATTTTTTCAACCAATATCCAGTACGTATCACATGTATATTTAAGCTGTCTACGAGAAGGATATTGTCCAATTGGGGTTGCCTTGGAAAGCTAATGGATCCTCTTCTAATAATCTTAGATGAGTTTTCATCCCTAAATGTGACAAGTCCTCAATTATAAGGATCAATACTCGAGAATAAAAACTTATCTCCTGACATATGTCGGGAACACCTGCTCTCCAAATACCACATGAAAGAATTTTGAGTTTTTAAAGCGGTGTGAACAACATTACATTTCAAATTAGATTTTTGAACCCAGACAGCACAAATTTTGGGAAAAGGTTAGGTTTGAGTGTTGGGTTTTTGGCCAAAATATGGTCTCTATTAGTTAGCCGCTCGAGCGCTGGTCTGCTAGTGATCATATTTGTTTCTCTGTCAGTGGTTCGCTCGAGTGTACAGAGGGACCGCTTGAGCGCGCGACTGCCAATTTGCTTTTCCATCTCCCTGTCAGTTGTCCTCTCGAGTGCTCAAAGAGCCCGCTCGAGCGTTCACTTGGCCGAGAGTTTTATTATGCAACAGTCTGATTTGATCATACAATTTTGTAGATTTTCTTACATGCTGATATATAGACTGAGATTTTATTTTTTTGTAAAACGGCCTAGAATGACCCACAATACCATAAAAATGACAAGTAAGAACAATTTTTTGTAAATCAGATGATTGTGGTAAAGGTTTTTGAATGGGTTTTTTCGAAAATTTAAACTTGATTTACTTAGGCTTTTCCAAAATACTTTTCTTACCTGTAGACATGCTAACAGCTTTCACCAAGTTGATTTTACCTGTATTATTTGATTCAGACGTACTTTTCACATATCCTAAACCAGTTCGGTGTGATGCCACTTTCTGCACACTTAAGATCTCTTCCAAACCCAGAGAACCTGCATTCAATTTCTTAAGAGTGATATTAGCAGTTAATAAATCAGTTTTCAATAATTTGACTTTAACTTCATTTTCCTCAAACAGAGATTTGAACTTTGTTAAGTCTTTTAATTCCAACTCAAGTTCAGAAACTTATGATTTGAAGGAATCACATTACTTAATGAGTTCATTCCTCTGTTTGTCATAACTAATTAGTTTCTCAGTCATTTTGGTTTTAAAAAATTTTAGTTGAGAAATCAAAATTTGAGACTCAGTTAGTTCAGACTTTTGGCCATTATTCTCCTTTTCCATAGTTTCAACCTTCAATGTCAGCTTAGTGATCACTTTAGTCATTTTATAACTTTCTCTATGAAGTTTATCATAAGCCCACTGAAAATCTTTCTCATTCTCTTCTTTAGATTCAGAATCTGAATCTGGTTCTTCTTTTCCAAAATTACTTTGAGAGACATGTGATTCATGATCAGATAGTTTTGACTTACCTAATCCAGTGGAAGAAGCAGAAGCAACAAACTTGCTCTCATCATTATCTGGTTCGGACCCAACACTATTGTTAGATGACTCAATTTTATTATCTCACGTCACAATAAACACTTTTTCTTTTCTATTTTTTCTATTTGTTTGGATAATTATGTGCAATGTGTCCATACATTTGACACTCGAAGTACTGTATATTCTGGTTCTGAACTTTAACTTTTTTCCTTTCAAACTTAACTACATTCTTACTTTTATCATCAAATTTTTTAATTTTTGAATTGAGGTTAGGTTTTTTATTTAAAATAATTTCTTTCAATTTTTAACTATAAATGCCATAACTTCAGGATCAATTTCTGCATTATCATCTGAAGACTCTAACTCAACCTTAGAAGTTTTTCAAGTAATACTTTTTGAATTTTTAAGTTGATGTAGAGTTGATTCAAAGGTCTAAAGATTTCTAACCAATTTTTCTTAGAGAATCAATATTTTTATTTTCTTCAATAGCAGTAACCTTTGGTTGAAATCGTTCAGACAGTGACCGTAAGTTTTTTTGAACAATACAAGATTCAAAATTTTTTTTCACTAAGTATAAAGCTAGAATTTACTATGTCACTCAACTTTGCATAAAATTCATCAAATGTCTTATTATCTTCCATTTGAAGGGTTTTAAAACTTGTGGTGAGCCTTTAAAGTTTAAAAATTTTAACAGTTGACGTGCCCCTCGTGTGTGACTTCAACGATTTCCCATGCTTCCTTAGTAATTTCACATGTACATATACGTCTGAATTCTTCTAGTGTGACACCGTTAAAAAATAGCATTGATAGCCTTGCTATTCTAGCTTGCTTCGTCTAAATAATTTTTCTCCCGTTGTTCAGTAGGTTTTAAAATCATATCATCACCAGATTTAACAGTCAGAGGAGTATAGCGAATTATAATAGTCATCCAGACTCTCTCGTCGATAGATTTGATAAACGCCCTTATACGAGCTTTTCAAAAGGAATGGTTTTCTCCATCTAAAAAAAAAGGTCAAACGGTTGAGTTTCCTTCTCTAGGAAATTTCATATAAGTGATTGATTAGAATCGAAATTTTTTTTATACAAAAAGAACTTGCACTGATACCAATTGAAAAATATGATTTTACCTTCTGATAAAAAATAATATTTTAAAGATTTAATCAATCACATTCACGAAACACAATCAACAAGAAAAAATCATAACACATAATTTTTATGTGAAAAATTCAAAGAGTAAAAATCACAGGACTACCAAATTTAGAAATCAAGCACTATTTCACGAATAGTTACAATACAACTTACAGACTCTTTGATCGACTTCTCAATCTTCTAGTCCTAAACTTATATGCTGAATTCTCGTTTACCGTTCTCCTTTTGATTCCTACTGCAACGAATCATCATAGCAGCTTCTCCGGCAGAATCCTCCATAGGAACTTCAGAACGCCGTCTAAGCTTTTTTTTTGAACGATTTTTAATACGTTTTGGATACATGAATAAACCTTTGATGTAATCTTGAAGATTATTTTCAGTTAAAGGTACTTTTCGTGCATCCCTAATGACCTATTTATAGATCATTAAACTCTAGTAAGACAGAGCTTCTATTCAATTAAAACGTCTAGGATCCGCTTGAGCAATCCTTTGGGCGCTTGAGCAATCAGGTGGTCGAGTTTCTTTGTCGAGTTATGCTTTCACTGCTTGTACCTTAAACTTGTCTGTATATATCACAAACTTAATCTTCAATTAGAACTGCAATAGCAGATAACCCAAGAATAGATGATATCTATATTCTTATAGAATTCTAGATTGAATCAGCCATTCCAAAACATATTCTAAGATCTTAAAAGATATCTTAAGATCTTAATAGAGTTATAATATTATTAAAACACATTGGATTGCCATATAATAAAAATAGAAATTATTATAAATTAATTTTCTTACATATATAAAAAAGCAAATTTAAGTAAGTAAATAAGCAAATTATCCCAAACAGAGCCCTTGTAGTTTACTAATCATTACTCATGCCTAAAGATACTTAGTTATTAATTTTAGTAATTTAAGGATAAAATATAAAATAATTTTTTAATAATTTAATAATTATTTAATTAGTCAATTCTAAAGTACTCAATCAAAAATATAAATTTATTAATTTGTTAATTTATGAAGGTTAAAAAGATTTTACAAAAAATAATAAAACTAGAAAACTAAGTTATTTTTTTTATTGAATTAGTAAAAAAGAGAAGTAATTTC
>JAOTRH010154705.1:0-13117 GCA_034768845.1 Heliamphora exappendiculata | reverse complement strand
CACCAAACAGCCATAGATCGAACATGAGAAGAGGGATTCGGCACCCATAGAATGAATCTCAACCACCAAGAACCAAATAACGAAGTCGCGAAGCTAGATCGAAAACCCTAGGTTCCGAAACTTGCAAAACTTTGAAAAAGCACGAATTATACCAATCTTCTCCAAAAAATCAGGGAAAAATCATCGCAACGATCAGTGGATGGAGGCGAGTCGAACCAGAGGAGCAGCGTTCGTCGCCGTCCGTACAGTCGCTGACGTCATCAGACGGAATGACGTCAGCAAGCTGTTTTTACTGTGCGACCAAGGCTGAAGCTTTACGAAGCTTTTAGGGTTAGATCGAAAGAGCTCTGATACCAAGTTGAATAGTAAAAATGAATTTAGGGTTTGAAGAAGGAAGAAGAAGAAACAGAGAAGAAGAAAAGAGATGAGAAAAAGAGTTTAGGGAGGTTAATTAGCCTCGTTCACCCACATATCATTTATATATTATTAGGTTAAAGACAAACTAAGTACAAAAATTCAATTAAGGAAATAAAGTAAAAATATAAAAGAATGAAACTAATAAACTCTCAACAGTAACGACCGATTTTTAAAACTATGAGTTCTTTGCTTAGTAATCTTTAACATGTAAACTAAAAATGCATGATAACATATCAAGCATGCTACAAATAGTATAAATAACTTTTCAAGTGAAGTTCAAATACTTTTTAACACCAACATCCCAAATTCAGTCTTCTTAGTTCAAAAACCATATTATGTATCACATTTAGCAACCTGACAAGGTTCCAAATCATGTCTTTTACAGATTTCTACTTTGAAGGTAGAGTACCTAACCTCTTAGGTTTATAGTTTTTTACCGATGGGCCATGTTGATCTCTCTTCTTGTCTGATACCACAATATCCAAAATCATAACAAATCAATGGTTATACCTCATAAGCTAAATTTTTTAAGTTTAAAACTCTATTTTCCTTTCAATAAGAGTACCATACACTAATGTTTTTAAAATAATAACTTTTAGATGACACACCCGACACCCTTTTGAGAGCATACTTTAAAGCCAAAGCTAAACTTAGCATCATCAAGAATAAGCCATCTTAGCACATCATCAAGAACATGATTCAAAGGTAAAATAAATCATAGAAACATGATTTATAAGATGAGATCTCTAAAATACTAGAAACTAAGCATACTTGAAATAGGAAAACAAATAAGATTTTGAGAAAGGCACAATATGCGCATACTTACTCAAGAGAAGAGATATACATACAAGAGATGAGATCACACATTTAAGGAAATTAAATTAAAGACTCTTACCTTAGTGTTTTTCAAACTTTTGTTATTTCTTCTTATTCAAACTTAGGTAAGTAACACTACTTCTAAATAAGTCCCAAGTCTTCAAAAAGCTTTAGCAAGAGTTCATTTCCATCTTCGTTCTCCAAAAGAGTTCTTTAAGCTCCAAGATTTCAAGATTGAAGTCACAAACCAAGTTGAAGTGTTCTTCTTGAGTTGAAGAAGACCACTAGTATACAAGCTCTGTACTTGGTAATGGTGAATCAAGATATAAGCATTCAAGAGTGTGTGTGTGTGTGAGAGAGAGAGAGAGGGATTAACAAAACAAAACTAGAGGAGAGGAGAGAGGGAATTTGTTCACTATAGTGATGAGGTTGTTTGATGTGTTTACTAAATCTTCAGGATTTAAGACAGAGTTTAAGAAGACTTTTACCCTTTTTTGTTGGCCAAATCCTAGCCTTTCATTCAAATTTCTCATGTAACATGCCATGTGGCATCATATCAAGCAAGTCTAGGAAGATGAGATGTACATATAAGCATATGTACATGTGCTCTATGTAAGACGTGTAAGGATGTGTAAGAGAAGTAAGAGAGGTAAGAAAATGTGAGATTTTGAATTTAAGTCAAGTATCTTCTTGGAAATTCCATCCAAACCCTAATCTTGAACACTTAAGTTTTGGGCACATTAGCCCTAGATGGGTTGCCATATAAACTTGGAATGGGCTGAGTGGGTCCAACTTCCACTACACAATGCCATGTGCCTACCAGAGCACACATATGTATGTGCCCGCATGCATGAAGAGCTCGTACGTATGCACTTGTGTGCATACTGTGGTATGCAATTGATACCTGCCCACCAATGCACCAATCAAGGGGATGATACCCGCACACAAGAGGTGTTGCACACAAAAGATGTCACAATATTCACAGCTTGTACACTAATTCGGATTGATGCTCGCCGAATGATGCTCGCCCATATTATAGCCATGCGAAGAGACTTGCACTTAGAACCAACACACTCTCCATAAGCTAGGTTGGTAGCAAGACCTAAGATTTCTTATCAGGATTACTAGGATGCTAATTGGCCTGCGGGCTCAAGGTAAGGATCATCAAGGCCACTTGGCAAGACCACCTTCAGATGGTTGGCCTTTTCTACCAATCTTAGGATAAAAAGGATGCTGACCAAACTCCTGACACCATGGAGATCGTATCATAGGGTGACGTTTTTAATACATAGAGGATGTGCTGGTGGTGATCTAATTGGAGGCTCTTTTTCTTCAATCTTCGGCCAGAAACCTTGACAGTAAACTTTAGTAGCATTGTTATAGTTGGTGGTTTTCAGTACTCCAAATCCCGAATTAATTGTGCCAGAAAGCAAAGAAGTGTGGAAAACGAAGAGGAAAATGAGCATGAAACTTAATGAAAAGATGTGGAGAATGTCCTAAATATGCCTTTTATTTTAATTTTTTAAAAAGAAAGAAAGCATTTTAATCAAGTATGTCATATTTCTTTTCTTTCTATGAATATACGGAAGGGCAAGATCATAAATAATTGAGGTTTGACTTAACTTGTTATGGGTCATTGTATACATTGAATTTTGAGAAATTGGACGCAACAGAACAGAAGAGGATTCTAACAGATTGCAATTTCTTGGGTACAAGACATTGTTGCATTGTGCAAAATTGGCCCTTTTCCTGCCATTGTTTGAAACCTCTAAGCTATTCACATCTGATTAGGCAGCAGAGTGACTGCGCGTGACTGGTGCCTTGGTATCATAATATCTAATTGAAATGTTCCCACTTTATGCTCCTGTTGTCCTTAACTTGATAGGTAAACAAATAAAAAGTTGGGATGAAATTTTGTGGCAGGCACTAGCTTTACAATTTAATGCAACAAGGATAAAGGAACTAGCATTTTAGTGAACTGGAGCAATGAACTACTAATTTTTTTTCATATGTATCATTTCTTTCTCCTAGAATAATTCGTCACCCAATTATTGTGCATAGGCATCAATACATCCCTGAGCTAGAGATGCTGATGTTTATTCTTCATTACGCTCTGAAAATCTTCGAGGATCATCTTTCACGGTGCCTTGGCCATATATGTTTACCAATTTTAAAATTTGTTTGTTCATGGATCTCACTGCAAGTGCTTTCTAATTGGTGCCACACTTTGATCCTTACAAGTACTTTCTACCGAGCATATCTGTCAGCATGATGAACATGAAAGTTTCCGTAATCAATAAGCTGTGAAGAAGGAAAAAATGAGGGAAAGGAAGAAGTTTCTCCTTCCCTCTCTCTCTCTCTAGTCTCTATTATATCTTTTCTTTGGGGCAGTATCGGAGTTTGTTGATGTGATTTGATGGAGTTGTGGTAACGAGTTTAGGATTATGTACTGGACTCTATGGATCATTAGTTTTGATTGGATCATTAGTTTTGATTGATAGTTTCTGAGATAAGAGTATGATAATTGCTGGCTAAGCTGGTCAATATATGCTGCACTGCAGGTTCTCGAAGCACACTTTTTGCAGCCAGTGATCCTCAGATTCCCGAGTACTGTGACATGTTGAAAGCAGATGAGTGGCCTGCCTGTGCTTTCATATCTCAAGATTGCCGTCCAACAAATCCTTCTGAAGAAGCACACAACGTCGAAACATCTTGTAAAGTGTGGGAGAAGACACTAGAGATGATTGGCCTGTCTTCAGATGCAGTGGAGAAGCTTATAGAAGGGGAAGAAATCAAATGCAGCTATGGGGCTCATCAACAATAGTTTTTCTTTTCTCACACTTACTAGTGTTAATTTTTACGAACTCGTTCCCCTGATATCAAAATCATTCTTGGTGACTGCATACTTAGTGGACTGATTCAGAAGGCTTATCTTCGGACAAGTGGATTTAATCAATCTGGAATGAATTTTGATGCCTGGTGTTTATATTATAGTTGAACTGTTACTGCGTTTCATGTCAACCTGGATTTAATAGGCATCACAAAATCCTTGTGTTTGTTCCGGTTTGTGTGATGCAAGCTGATTCTATGCTTAGCAAGAGACATGGGGATGTTCTTGCCCTCTCCTTTTATTTTTAATTCATTTTTTTTTGTGTCATTATGTTCCTTAACTACTTGTCCCGTACCCATAAAGGGCTAATGTAATCATAAGTCTCATCCCTATGTTTTTCCATCTATACTTGCTTCATCTATCGCTCATGTTGACGCTTTCTTCTTTGTCTCTGAGACCACCTCACTGGCAACTGACTCATTTTTCACCATCGATCGCAGACAATCTCACCTCCACAATTTACTGGGGTTCTACTATTTTATTTGGCACTTTACAGTTCAATTTGCTTGATTTCCAGTTTTCGTTTTAGCGCTTTCTATGGGATGCTTCAGTTGAGTATCATTCATAGATGACTTTGTATACTCAAGTTCTTAATTGTGAACTTATTTGGAGTTCAATTCTTTAAAATGTTCATATCCTCGAGTTTCCAATTGTTAAGCTACGCCTATAATAACCATTGTTCGTGATTGACTGTCCCCAATCCATTTCTTCTTTCATAACAGACTTGTTGGTTCTCAAATTTTCTACTCCAATGAACTATATCGACCATTAAATAATTAGTAATATTATGTATTCAAACAACTAACCACAGACTAATTATAAAAATTCAAACTTTAATCATTTATTTGTACTGAAATTTACAACATTTGTCAATTTAATTATAAATAGATGCTATGATCAACTTTTGTGGTTTATGTAGTTGATTGTGTACGAAAACATTTTTCTCAAATAATATGTGAATTTTTTGTGCTACTTTTTTAGTTATCAATGAGAGAGAATTAATAGTAATAAATGAATTTCTTAATATTTATTTATTTTAGATAGTAAAATATATAACATGTTTGTTTTGCACAAAATTAATAATTTACAAATGAAATTATTTTTTAAGTTACATATTTGCCCTTTAGTTGAAAACTAAACCAGGTGAAAACTTTGTACTTGCAAATGAAAATTTGAATTTTGCCTTTCCTATGGAATTGAATTTCTGATAACCACCAGAATTTTCCAAACTAATTAGACATGATTTTATAGGCTGTTCTACAAAAATAAGTTAATTTTTTAACTTAATTAACAAATTAGAGATTTTTAAACTCAATTTTCATACGTAAAAGCGTGTTTAACAAATACGTTTTCTTTGCAAAATATACTTTACAAATTGTAAATTCGTTAAAATAAAATATTATCTTAAAAATGTGTTTATTAAGCACGTTTTCTTTACAAAAATACTTGTACACTTAAAACGTGTTTACTAAACACGCTTTCTTATTACAAAAATATATTTACACTAAAAATATTATTAGCAATAACATTTTTATATATTTACATTAAAAAAAATTTTTGGTAAAAACGTTTTCTTTACAAACACAAATGTATTTAATGTAAAAAGCTCAATAAAAAATATATTTACATGAAAAACATTTGTTTTAGTTTTCGAATATATTTTTATAATTGAATTCATTTATTATGTAAAACTCATCGAATTTCCTGTTTGTGAAAAAAATTAAATTGATTTGATAAGTATAACTAAATGATTAAATAACATTTGTTTAAAAAAAATTTTAATTATAATTTTTATTTATATTATTTATAAAAAAATATTATGTGATTATTTAACTACAATTATCGGTTCAACTTAAATTTTTTATGAATAACAAATTTATTGAATTTTACATAATAAATGGATCCGATCATAAAAAAATAAAAATTATATCAAAAATATGAACAAAATTTAAATTTATTGAGATTAACTTATTAAAAATATAAAAGCATCACATATTTAGCTCATCCAGGTATAAAATTTTTAATTTAAGCTAAAAACGTGTTTAACAAATACGTTTTTTATTTATTTTAAATAAAAACGTCTTTGTTAAACATGTTTTTACCATTAGCTTAAAACGTGTTTTCTTAGCAAATTTTCATATTGTTATAGTTTAAAGCTTGTTTAGTTAACACGTTTTCTATTAAAGCGTATTTAAAAAACATATTTTTATATAAAATGAGAATTTATATGAATATTAAGTTTAAATCGTGTTTAGACGTGTTTAACAAACACGCTTTTATATAAAATGAAAATTTATATGGATATTAAGTTTAAAGCGTGTTTAACAAACACATTTTCTATTAAAGCGTGCTTGCTAAACACGCTTTTACGTAAAATAGAAATAAAATTTAAAAACTCATATTTCGTTAATTAAGTTAAAGGAAAACTTATTTTGGTAAAAAAACCTGATTTTATATGGGTAGAAAGAAAAGTTCATTACATGGACAACATAATAATTTTTCCCTACATCAGTTAACGCATTGTCACTATTTGCGTACAAAAACCTGTTGGCTTCTAGGAAAAGGTGCATTCCTCTTGAGATATAGGAATTTCGAAACATATCTAATGGCCGTTAATATATCAAGACATGGAAATATTCGGAACGTGCGATTCCTTACCCACCAAAACATGACCAAATCTCCAAAACAAATTGTACTTGTATTACAAAGAAACCCAAAGAAATGTCATTTTCAATTAACTCAAAAAATGCACCACCATGAACTGAACAAACAATGCTATAGCAGCGCCAAGTATGAAGCAAATAATATTCATTTGATTGTGAGATAAAGGGTGGTTTTATTGCGATTGATGGTCTCATCTTCTCTTCCTTCAAAAGTTGGCAATAATGGTGCAGCGGCTTCATTGCCTGTACTTGATTATGACAAAGCCACATTCAAGACCCAAGCATTGTTGGCCTCATCCACGAGCCATATTTCTTAGGAACAGCACCAGGAGAGCCAGCAACTTGTTGGATATATGCTGCCCAGCAGTTATATGTTGGTTATACGCTGCCCAGCAATTGTAAATGCAGCAATTGTAAATGCCAGAGACGCACTCCACAAATACATAGTAGTAAAATTGCTTTCCTACCATTCCTACAAAGAGAACACGTAACGGAAGATTGTGCAAAGTAGCAAATGCAAGTGAATACCAAACGAGAAATAAAAATGCTTGCATTCACGCATAATTTACCAATAGGAGAAAAATCAACAGGTGAAATGGTTGGGATTCCCTATGATTTTGTCCTAGAGCTGGTGGTCAGATTGTGAGATGAGAAAAATGAACACTTCACAAGAGAGGAGTTTTCAGCTAAAGCAAGCACAGATTGTGAGATGAGAAAAATGAACACTTCACAAGAGAGGAGTTTTCAGCTAAGCAAGCACGTTTGAGTAACAAATGAAGGCATAATAGGGTTATGGCGTCTCTAGAAAGTGGTTTATATGTGTAAGACCCACAATACTTAGAGTGAGCCCTCGGCTATCCCAAAAATCACATTAAGCAGTTTACAGGCTTAGCAGTCCAATCTCATTCCCTATCCCAAAAATCACATAGTAATTAAGTCCCCCACGATTTCACTCTCATTCTTGGGTTGGCTTTGTGGGTTAAGCCAACCCATAATTTCATGTCATGTGAGGCATGAGTGATATCTTGGATTAATCCCACCAACTATTTCAAGGTTGCCACATTTACAGGGTGCTAACATAAAATTGCGACTAGCAGTCATGATATAATCTGATAAAAGTGTGAGATTTCTTGCAAACAGTTACAAAAAGACAGTATTATATTTTATCAAAAGGACAATTTTGTTTGAGCACACAAAAGATTCAAATGAGATGTCATCCAAGCAATAGCCATTTGGGCCCATCATCTTACATTAAAACCAGCTAAAACATTCAGAGATCTACTGTTCTGATAGCTAAAGCCTGTCTTTGCTGAAGAAAACCCCCCTCCCAACTGGTTGAATACCAAACAGCAGCAATTTTTTCCAAATACGGATAGAACTACCGGCGCCATGCTGCTTAGGCTACCATACTTGCTGCTAAACTTGATTTCTCAGAATACATACATATAAGGTTATATATAAAAGTAAATACATACACATGCTATTATGATCCTATGCCCCACATTGCCTGAAATAGGAAATTAACCATCTATATGTATTATGTATAAGCCTCCTGGGTGCCATTCCCTTGCAAGCCAGTTGCCAAAGGTTGAGTTCTACTGAAGAATTTGTATCATTTCATATTAAGGCAGTCACAATGCCCAGTATAAAATTGGATGCGACCTATGCGAGTATAGGATCGTATAGGTTTCCACTTTGTGGTCAACATGGAGGAAGCGACGAATAGGTTGGATAAAAAACTCGGTATTGTTAATAGGCACAGTGCGAAATTAAAAATGTAAATTTGAATCAAAAAGTTACAAAAGACCAATTATTTACATGTCCTAGCAATTAGTCATCCATTGAATAGAAAAAATGAGAGAGAGAAAGAGAGAGAAAGAGAGAGACGACCCCTGTTTCCATCTGTAAGAGTGGACCATCCCTCATGCTTCAATCGACTGGGTCTAACACCTCTCTTCAGTTGGCAATGCTTCTCTCTCTCTCTCTCTCTCTCTTCATCTCTTCTATCCTCATCCATAAGCCAGTGTCTGGTGAGTTTTTTCCCTCTATCATGTCATGTTTTTCTCTATTTTCTTCCAATTTTTGTTATGTTCTCTTCTTTTCTAGTATTGAAGATAACCTGCACATTGATGTGGAAAAAAAATGGTTTGTTTTTTTTTTTAAAAAAAAAGAATCTTGTGGGTACATATTTAATTGAATGCATAAAAAATATGTGGATGACATGTTTAAAGGTACTATTATTTATACAATGAAGGAACGCATTTAATGATAACTTGTTTTTAAATTTTTGTTATGGAAAAAAGAACAGGAAAAAATAGTTGTTTCTTTTTCTAATTTCGTGTGTGACTTGTTTAATGGTATTGTTATTTTATAGGAAATAATTGGTGAATACGACATCAGTTCGAGGTTGTTTTAGTAGTACAGCATAGGATGATGAAATCTATGATTCTTAGTCATTTTTTGAAGTAAAAGGATTGAAATTATGCCCGTACACTTACTTATCACATCCACAAATATAAAACCATCAGTGCATTCATCCTTTTTTCAGGTAGTGAATAACAAAAATAAGTCCACCATACAGCTTTGTCTCCATAACTTGTTGTGTTTCTTTTTTAACACCCTTATCCTTCTGCTTTCATTTTTCTTCATTTTTTAAAAAATGGGTTTAGGAAAACCCCAGCCGCTTCTTTAAATCAATGAAAAATACCCACAATTCCCTTGATCTGTCGAAAGCACTCTCTTCAGAAATTTCCTAACAATAAAAGCAACTCCTAAAGCACAAATCCCAGTGCAGTAGCAGAGTAATTATGTATCACAATCCTAAGATTGGAGTAAGAAGATTTACGAAGCTAGACATGTTGGGAACAAGGGCATATTTAGATGGTAGAGTAAAATAAGAGAAACGCTCCAGAAACACAACATGACGAGAGACATAAAAGCATTTAGATACAAGATCATAATATCGATATGCATTCAGTTGAATACCATATCCCAAAAAAACACAAACAGCGGAAAGAGCACCAAGTTTATTATGCTTTTTTTGAGAAGAAGGACAAAACGAACACAACAAAAAACACGTAACACAGAGTAATTAGGAGTATGACCCATAAATTTTTCATAAAGAAAAATTCTAGAAAGAAGAGGTATAGGTATGCGATTAAGAAGGTACACTATAGTAAGAACTGCTTCTCCCCAGAAGGTAACAGAGACAGATGAGGAAAGAAGGAAGGAGCGAGCTATGTCCAAGATGTGCCGATGTTTTATTTCAACTCTACCATTTTGTGCGGAAGTGCCAGAACATGAATATTGATGAATAGTGCAAGATGTAGCTAAAAAATCAGTGAATTCTGTTAAAAAATACTATCCACCCAAATTAGAATGAAGGGTCTTGATAATTGTAGAAAATTGAATGTGAACCAAAGAGTGAAAAGTGCGATAAATACAGAAGAAATCAAATTAATGAGAAGGACCTCACACATCAGTATGAACAAGAGATAAATGAGATGTAGAAAGCTAAGTGCTTTGAGGAAAGGGTATTGCTGACATGTTTGCAAGTTTACAACTACTGTATTTAGAAATGTCACTAGGAGACACTTTACTCAAGTAACCAGACTGAGCTAATTGTTTTAGACATTCACTAGACAGATGATCTAACCTAAAATGCCAATAGTAAAAATGAGAAGAATGCTAATCCAAGGAAAAATAAGATAAAGCTGTAGAGGAGGAATGCAATGTTGTAGAGGAGGAATACAACAGGAGGTGCAAGATTTCCGACACATATAAATGACTAGTCCTATGCTCATCTACAACCTATTTCTGGGACGTCTAATTCTGAACAACACAACCAGAGGAAGAAAACAAAACATCAAAGCCAGAATCAGAAAGCTGACTAATAAATAATAAACTAATAGTCAACTATGGCACATGAAAGACATTAGGTATTAATAATAAAGAGGATGAAGAAGGAATAATAGAAACAACATAAACAACCTACATATAAATACCATTGGCAGTAGAAATAGTGATTGGAGAAGAGGAAAAAATGCAATGACTAAGATTGGACAAATTAGGTGTCATATGATAGGAAGAACTGGGATCAAATATCCATATAGTGGGGGAAACACAGGTAAGATAAAAACTATGCAAACCTGAAGAGAGCGTAGCTATAGCATACGCATGAGATGAGAGCCCAAAGGATACCTCCATAGCTTGAAACTGCTGAAACAGAGACTGCACTAAAGAAAGTGGAGCACCATTGAAAGGCAAGAAAACCCAAATCACATGCCAAAACTCGTAAAAAGATCGTATCCAAATTCGCGAACCAAAAACTCATGCCCAATGCTAAGAATTCCCATGCAACCTGATGCTAATAGCTTGCAATTATATCGTCTAACAAGTTAGAGAGCATAAATACCCAAACCTCGCAGGGATGAGTCAAAATATCGTGAGCCAAAAAAAAATTTGCAAGCAAACTGGGGCCAAAATAACCATAACCAAAGGAATCAAATCTATTTCACACCGAATAGGGACTAAAAGCCAAAAGATAATAAATCAAGTGAACCAGATTGGAATACCAATATAATAATAAAAAAAAAAGATTTGAATACCAAACAGTAGCCCAACACAAAAGGAAGAAGATCCAAGGAGTTCGAAGACCAAAGTTGAGGAGACAAAAGTTCAAGTATCCCGGTGAGGCCGCCAGTGCTAGTGGAAGTCCGGTAAATTGTCGATACTGGTGGAGGAGTCCCACGAAGTCGCTGATGCGGGTGGAAGAGTCCGACGACGTCACCAGTTGTCGGATGTGCAAACCAGATGTCACGCCGCAAAAATTATGACGTGGCGGTTCAAACAACAATGGAGGGCTCAAAACAAATGAGAGTGGCAAGGAATTTTACCTCAAATAGCCAAAACTCACATTCTCATACTTGGCGTGCAATCAATTCTCTCGTAAGATTTGAAGCGTGATCCTCTTCGTGTACCTCCCGGGGTGGTGAATAGATCAAGATATCATCCACGAATATGATCACAAATTGATCTTAACATGGGTGGAAAATTCAATTCATCAAGTCCATAAAAGCCAAAAGCGCATTCTTGAGACTGAATGGTATCACCGAGAACTCATAATGTCCATAACGCGTACAAAAAGTTGTCTTTGGGATGTCCTCCTCCTTGACCTTCAACTGATGGTAACCCAATCTCAAATCCATCTTCGAGAAGCATACGGATCCGTTTAACTGGTCGAACAAATCATCAATCCTTAGTAGTAGGTATTTATTCTTCACAGTGACCTGGTTCAACCTACAATCGTGGTTTTAAAAATCGGTCATTACCGTTACGTAACGGTTTCAGCGGGGACCGAGTCGTGATACGGCTGCTATAGCAGTGTTACTAAATTTCACAGCCGTTACGGTTAGTGTAACAGTGGTTTCAGTAGTGTAACGGTGGTTTCGGCGAGTAATGAGCCATTATGGCCATTACGCTGTGTAGAAACGGAGCTCGCGATTGTGCGTTCTGTGATGAGTCCTGATCTTCGATTTTTGTCAATTCTTTCCCCATTATTATGTCTATATATCTTAGAAACACGCCAAACAAAAAATCTAGTCAATTTTTACTCTAGTCAATTTTTACTCAGATCTACTCAATTTGTGGCGATTTTTTTTTATTTTCGAAATCTGGATCTTGCCGATCGCCGATAGTGCCGACTTGCTTATATTCTTCTCTCATTTTGCTTTTTTGTTGGATCCGGAAGGTATGTTAATTGATCTTACTATCATTTTTTTGTATGTTGTGGAGTTTCGACGAAATCGGCGCCGTCGAGACTCTGGTTTAGGCGTGCTGATGAAGAAGATGAGAGTGGACTTTTTGAGTTTTTTTTTTGTTTTTTATTTTCTTCATTCGGGGCTGGAAGATGAAATTTTTTATGGAGATGAGATTTTTTGTATTTTCTTTTTTTTTTGTTTTTTTATGAAGAAGAAGATGAGATTTTTTTTTTATTTGGCAATTTCATGCCTTTATGGAGTAGTTTTTTTTAAAATATTTTTTAAATTTTTATTTTATGTTTTTAAATTATCTTTATTTCTTTAACAATTAATAATAATATACAGATCTATTCATCTATTCCTTATTTTTTTAAATTACTGTTGTATTTTTTTATTATTTAAAAATATATTTTTAGTTAATCTCAATCTGTTAATTGTTGAGATATGGACCATTGGTGATTCTGGTGCTCTTGGTAGTACTAACATTTTTTTTTTTTTATCTTTATTTTTAAAAAATTAAAATTACAATTTACAGGCTTACAGATCTAATGATTTATTATTTGAAAACTTTC
>JAOTRH010154694.1:0-13117 GCA_034768845.1 Heliamphora exappendiculata | reverse complement strand
ATTAAATTTAATTACTGATAATTTAATTTAATCGGCATCTTGATATTTCTTAAACCCTTCCGCTTAACTTATTTGACTGTCGGATAATTAAATCCACATGCAGGATTTGACCCGATCAAAACTTATAAGTATCCTTAAGGGGGTATCGTCAATCCCGATCTTTCAGAACGTGAATTCCATCAATAATTAATATGTGCCATATAAATAATACCGCTATCCAACTTACTGAGAATATAGACCCATATAAGATCGCACCATCTAATGAATCAAAATAACAAATATTAAATATAGACAAATCAATAATTATTTCAAGATTAAGAGGACAAGTACTATTCATAATAATTATGGGGGTGCGAATTAATTTATATAGTCAGTAGTCAGTACTAAATTAATTATCCCAAATGTCTCATTCAATACACACAAAGTGTACTGGCACAGAGAGTCAGGATAATAGACGACGCTATTATCTATTTTCCGTATTTAAGACAGGTCTATTAAAACTCTGTGCCATAGTCGTATCGATGGTATGTCCATGTTCATCTAAACTGTGAAGATAAAACTTATATCCTGCAGGAACCTAAAATCTGATCTTCTGTGTACAAGCCGTATTCTACACACCAGATTAAATATCATACAGAATATTGAACATCTATGCATATAAAAGAAATGAGACACATACATTGCTCATAAAGATTCTCATAAAATAGAAAATTAATTTTATTAAAATAAAATTAAATACTAAAAATATGATTTTTCGTATACTGACCCTAACAAGATATACTGTTCGGGATAAGAATGAGACCTTTGAAAATTCGACCAAATGATGTACCAGCAATCAACAACATCGTTGTGACCCAAGAAGCCAATGGCAGGTTACCATGGTATGACGACATTTAGAAATTCATTGAGAAAGGAGAATATTCGAGCCGAGCCAGTAAAAAGGAGCAGAGAGCTATCAGGAGACTTGCCACACAAATTCATAATCTATAGGAGAAAACTGTACAAAAGAAGATATTTAAGAGTCAACAAGCTTTGTGGA
Organism: Heliamphora exappendiculata; assembly: GCA_034768845.1. Lineage (NCBI taxonomy): Eukaryota > Viridiplantae > Streptophyta > Magnoliopsida > Ericales > Sarraceniaceae > Heliamphora > Heliamphora exappendiculata. Next base: position 12,078 of record JAOTRH010154694.1, on the reverse strand, counting down.
AAATTCACATAGAAGTTTACGGACCTCACGTGAGTGGGATGATGCTGACTGAAAAGATCTTGCGCCAAGGATATTTTTAGATGACTATGGAAGCAAATTACCATCATTTTATCTGGAGATGCCGAAAATGCCAGATCCACGCAAACCTCATGCACGTGCCACCATCTCAGCTCTACAATATGACCTCACCTTGGCCGTTTTCAATTTGGGAAATCGACGTGATAGGGAAGATAACACCCAAGGCATCGAATTGACATGAGTTTATCCTCGTGACAATCGATTACATCACAAAATGGGTCGAGGCAGCCTCCTACTCCGTCCTAAAGGCTGCCCAAGTAGCTAAGTTCATCAAAGAGAATCTCATTTGTCAGTATGGAGTTCTGCACGAGATAATTTTTGATAACGGTTCCCACTTTCAAGGTGAAGTCTTGGATCTTTTGAAATAATATCGAATCATCAGCCACAAGTCTTCACCACACAGACCACAAACCAATGGAGATGTAAAAGCTACAAACAAAAATGTGAAGAAGGTCCTACAGAAAATGATAGATGGAAGCAAGGATTGGCCAGAAAAGCTGCCATTTGCACTTTGGGGATACTAAACATCAATTAGAACTTCAATCGGGCCCACACCTTATGCCTTAGTCTATGGATTGGAAATAGTTCTACCTATAGAGTTGGAGGTTCCATCTGTAAGAGTAATAGCTGAAAGCCATATCCCCGAGTAGGAATGGTAGAGGAACAAATTTGAAGAATTACTCTTGTTTGACGAAAGAAGACTTCAAGCACTATTTCATGTTCAATGACATCAAAGGAGGATAGCTCCAGCATTCAACAAGAAGCTTAAGTCCCAAAATTTGAAGGAAGGTGATTTAGATCTTAAAGAGATCAAAGCACCTATTTTTGATCAAAGGGGCAAGTTCAAACCCAATTGGGCCGAATTATATCTCATCAAGACCTTGATGTCAGGAGGCGCTTCCATCCTTATGGATTTGGATGAGAATCTTTTCTCTACACCTATCAATTCAAACCAGCTTAAAAGATTCTTCCACTGAGAGAAAAGCCCGCAAAAGGAGAGCATCAATACCCGAGTGATGCCCACGCCTTGAACTACGTTATGGCCTGATTCCCTTCCTTCGGGATATGTAGAAAGCTTCTATCAGAAGTTTGACCCAAATCTTTGTTCAAAATTCCCACTTTGCAACCAAGTTTTAAGTAGTTGATCAATGCAAAAGCTTATTTTAAGTTTATCTAATAAAATGATTATGTTGTAAGAACAGAATTTTTTTTAAAAATAAGAAAAAGAAACCATTATAAACCAAAAGTGGAGGAAGCTTTCATTAATGAGTTTACCGATGTAGATTTCAAAAGATATAAGAGAGGCTTGTAAGTTCTCATCCTAAAAAGCTAAAAAGGAAAGCAAACATAGATATTGAGACATAGAAAAAGAAGTCAAGTCCTCATTCTTTTTGCATCCCCCTTTTATCCCGCACCGTGCTCTATTTTTGCCTGTAGCCAAGCATTGTAACTCGTAGATAACTCGCTGTCAAAAGCACCGCCAACCGGTATCCTCGGTCTAAAAGAATAAGCTTGCTGATACTAACCCAAAAAAGGAGCTCGATGAGGGTGGATGTACAGATGGCTCACAAAAGTCTCAGGGCAAATGTAGGTACACCCAAGCTGGCGAAGAATGCGATAAGGATGATAGAAGGTTGCTAGCTTCAAGCCAACCAACAGGACCCTAGAATGGCCTATAGTCGCAGTAGTCATAGAAGATATCTTCAGCAAAGGGCTTAACAAGGAAATGTCCTTCCCGGTCAAAGAACTTAGGTAATCTTGCCAAGCAGTCCCAGTAGAGCATAGTTGATAAACCTGATGACGAATAAAGGATCTCACATTATAACTTTCAAACATAGGCTTCTCTAGCAAATTCACCTTCTCCATCAACCAAACTTGAGAGAAATACAGAAAAAGGAGAGATGAGCAAAAAAACCCGAGAGAAATATAGGAAAATGAGAGTTGAGTGAAAAAAAAACCTAAGAAAAATATAGAAACAGAAGAGATGAGCAGAAAAACCCGAGTGAAATACAAGAAAATGAGAGTTGAGTGAAAAATAAATGAGACAAAATACAAAAAAGGAGAGTTGAGTGAAATACCTGTAGCAAGAGTGTACTACTAGCAAAATAAGGGGCACCCCTAGAGCAGACTGCGTCAAGACCAAGAAGTATCTCAGCAAGGACCAGTGGAATAAGGTCTCGATTCTCGTGGATTTGATGAGCCACATCTACCCAGGAAGAGCTGGCTCCCCCGTTAAAAGGGCCCAAGAGAAAACGAGCTAGAAAACAGAGGCAAAGAGTATGCCTACGCTGAAGCTGAAAAGAGAAGTCTCTAAGAGACCCCCAAGCGCTGAAGTGGTTTACGATCCGAGCCACATCAAGAAATTCGTCGTGAGTAATAATAGAAGCCTCACACTTAGAGTAACCACATAGTTTAATCATCCTCTCCCTGGGACTCGAAAAAGGCATAAGAACTATAACCTCTTCTCAGCCCGAGATCTCCAAAATGGCTAAAAAGTCCTCCACAGTTGGGCATAACTCTTCAGCACCAAAATGGAATACATAATCCTTGGGACCCCATAGCTGAGCTGCTCCCCTCAAAAGATGCCAACCAATCTTTAGGGACCGTAAAGAGAACAGTGCATTAAAACCAAAGTTGAGGATGTTCTTGCGCTTAACTGGGGAAAAATCACTCATCCAAGCCGATAGAGAATTGTTGTAAGAGTGGACCATGAGGGACACAAGATATCCAGAGCAGTGGGGACTGAAACAATTGTCCCCTTTTTATAAATCCAGAAATGAGGGAAACCCACCGAATCTGCCCCAAGTTTCATGCCAAAACACTGTGCTATGGCTTCCACCTTTTTGTTATAGCTGTTCCTTTGCAAAATAACCGCCACCATATTTTCCTCCCAAATCTCATGGCCATGATACCCAAGGTCCAGGCCGTGAACTTCTCTTTACAAAAGTTCAAGCCGCTATATCCAAACCAAACGGCCGCAATCTTTTTTATACAAAAATTTTTAAGAGCCTGTCCCCATTTTTCTAATATGCCCTAAACTGTAGTTATGTACCTGTTAGCAACTAACAACAAGAAAAGCAGTTCCTATGACAAGATTACAACCCATGGATCACATCATCATGCATAGTAAGAGTCTAAATGGTCGAAAATGGTTTTCATAAGCATATAACAATAAAGCATCCATGATAATTAGAAAGTGTAAACCACATAGCATAAAGGCCTAACCCATCGAAAGCAAAGTAATGAGCGTATAAGTATGACATGGCACGAAGGCCGAGGAATGAATCAAAGGCATGCAGGCCCCATCAACGTATCTATGCAGTGTGACAAAGAACAGTATGTCTATATATCGGTGGAACAATTAGTATAAAAAATCAGTGTATATGTGTAGAAGTGTATCTACGTAATGTGACAACGTAGGGGAACAAAATGTATCAAGCGGGCGCGCAGGCCCAAATAAGAATAGGCGTGTAGGCCTCCATGTACAAAGAGAATAAGCAGCTGGGCAGTAGTGGGTACTCTTCCTCCGGACCACATAGCCACCTTGGGACGATTCTTTAGATGACAACCTGGTCCCCTCTGCCTCATCCTCTCAGCTATCAATCGTTTGTGTCACGCTCGGAGTTTGAGCTCTAGACGAAGAAGAAGTAGAAGCAGAAATTCGTGCAGAAGGTGTAACTGGGGCAACAGGTGGCGTGCGACCACCGTGAGTCCTCGGTCTTCCACCACGGCCATGCTAAAAGAAAGAAAAGGACCACATCAGCTAAGGCAGATGTGTATGAGTAGAAAGGAAAGAGAGCAAGAATGTAAATAAAAGATAGCAAGGATTGAATACCGCAATGGGGCCACCCTGAGGAGCAGGAGGCTCCAAGCCATGAGCCTAAAAGGCAAACCAACACCCTCAACCCGGTGATAAGACGAAAGGACTGATGACACCACTCTTGGGGTATCTGTTAAGAGAAGAAACAAAGTAAGTATAATAAGGTGTCAGGATTAGTCAGATATGAGAATCAGTACAGTCAAGTCATCACAGTCACATATAAATGACAGTGTCAAGAATAAAAGGAGGAATGACGTACTTGCTCAATGCCTTGGGGAAGAAAAATCTCTAGGGCCGTCGGCTCGGGGATCCAGATCTAATGAAGAATCCTGTCCACAAAAGTATCCACTATCTAGGAAAGCATAGGATGTACAGGGCCCCGGGCAACATGAGGAGGATCCCGCATAGCAACACGAGCTCTTATGGCAGGCATGAGCCTCTCTCAGGCAAAAATCATGTAGTCGCGATCCTTGCCTTCGATCAGCATAGTAGTGTTAAGGCCCATCATGGCTCGGATGATCTTGGCTGTGCAGAGTGTGTCGGTCTAACGCATCCCCACCGGAGGTGTCCTCGGGATACGAAAGTGATCATACCCTAAGGACTACCGAACAACGCACTCGTTAAGGTACCACTCTCTACAGAATGGCCCCTCAGGCATGACACGGGTTCAGGTGACCTCACAGCTCTGCATAAAATCAACACTAGCTCCCTCCTCTATACCCACCCAAATGTCCCAACGCACCTGAAAGTCAAAAGAAACATGTCAGCGAGTAGTGTGTATGTAGAAAATGAGAAGCAAAAATAAACTGAAGCATAAGTGACTTACCCGGTTGGGAGTGAGGTTGTCAAGGATCTAAGCATAAGTGCTAACACGTTCATGTTATCAAAGCATCTAAACACATGCAATCAAGCACACACAATCAACCTCACATGGTGATGCAACCTCATACATGCATTGTATATAAATGCCAAACGGCTTACATTACACGGCTCTAACGGAAAAAGATATGTTACAACATACATGTAACAAAACTAGCAAAAAGGAAGACTATTGCTCTTCCATCTTTCCAGCAACCAACCCCGGATCAACCTACGTGACCAGTACCTGAAGAAAATCAAATCTCACACCGTGAGCTAAGGCTTAGCAGAAACTGGACAAGCATACATATAAACAAAACATGCTAGGAAAACAAGTTGTAGTTTTAGACTCTCTTTCAAGCCTTTAAAACGAGTTTTCACATGCAAACAGGAAAGCGAGGATACAAACCATCTTTTGACTCACTCACAAGAGTCCTAAAAATAGTTGAAAAAGGGTTTTTAGATTGCGATTTACACGACTCTTAAAACAGTTTGAAAAGTGGTCTATCTGTGCCACAATGCAGTTCATGTAATTTATATATCTTCTCGAACTTTCACCGAAGGACCGCAGCCCCCATCTAATGCATCGTTAGCTAGAGCTAACTCGTACAACCCACGTAATGCATGCCACCTATGCAACTCAACCTGGGTAGCACAAGTAACACACGCAACTAGTGCAACACACACAACGCACGTAACCTGTGCAACACACATCTTCACAGACTTTCACCATAAGACCATCATCCGCCCTCATCACATAACTTCACGGACTTTCACCATAGGACCATTATTCACCCTCATCACATACTTTCCAGACTTTTACTGAGTGACCAATATCTGCCCCACATATGCAAAATAGATACAAATCTACGTATTAAACCGTGGGATAAAATCGCAAACTTACCGTAAGCCACGAGATGAAATCGCCGACCACAGATTATACCACGGGATAAAACTGCATGCTACGGAATAAGACCGTATACCACGGGATAAAACCGCATCCCACGGGATAAACCACATATTACAAGATAAAACTGAATATTACGGAATAACACCAAAAACTATGGGATAACACCGAATCACCACATGCATACTAAACTAGGGTTTAAATGCATAAAGCCACGTACTGTCACTACGTTTTATAAACCATGTCACATGCTACACACGCGACTCACATAATTCTTACAACTCATGCAACATGCATCACATGCATCCGTTCCTCATATTCCACATAACCATGCCTATAAAACCTATGAGTTTTAAAGCATGAACCACGTTACACGTAACGACATCAAGCCATGTAATCCACATACATAATTCGTACGTAAATAAAAAGAGTTATAAATGCACAAATCCAGTTATAAATGCACAAATCCAGTTATAAATGCACATAGCCATATATAACTTAGCATCATGACGCCACCCATCAAACAACCCGACATCCACTCACATGGACAACCAACAACCCACAAAACCAAGCCTAACCCGAAGAAGGCCAACACCACTCAAGCGCTCGAGCGCTCAACCACCGCTCGAGCGGTCCCCTACCGACATAGCGCACTGCTACAACCCTGCTCGAGCGCACAACCATTGCTCGAGCGGTCACCTACCGACCCAACTCTCGGCCACCAGCCAGCTCTAGCGGTAAGCACTGAGAAGAAACCTAAACCAAGAAACAAAACCAAACCCCCGCATGCAACGATGCACAAACCCCCACAAGCACAACCGTGCACCAAAAACCTGCATCTAATCATGCATGTCACCCCCGAGGATGGTACCTAACAAACACCCGAGGCCGCGACATGACCCCCAAAGCCACAACACAACCAACAGAACCCCAAAAAGAATCCAATAGTATTTCAGTTGACTAATCCTGTCATGCCCTCGACCCGAGGCACGTGAACCCCACATGACTACCTAACTTCATTGAGTAAATGATGGAAACCTTTTTATATAATCCCACTTCCTGGACTCAATTTATTTTCAAACTTGTATTCTTTCCGATCTTGGTCACTTGAACTCAATCACACTAAATAATCTAGTATAATTATCCTTCTTCCAAGTCCATAACATAGATCACCAACTCACAAACTTATGACAGTGTTACTTATTCTTTTACCTACTTTAAGAGAACCTAACCCAAATTCCTGAATATACTAAGTCTAATTCTTAAAAATTTCAGTAGAGTCTCCTATATTTTTCATACTATCCCAAATTTACTTGTAACCTTGTCAGACTCAAATCACAATATATACTCAGGCACAGCCTGGATCTCCATATCCAACCACAATTAAAACTATTTGCCAACTATACAGAATTTTACTATATAATGACTAACAAGCATCATTCCATTACTATTACATCCATTTCCATGAGCATCAAATCATATATGTGTCTCTCTGCCTTCGTAGACTGATTTCATTCGTCCAATAAAATCTCATTGTTTCCATGAAGTTTCCTAATACCATACTTTGAAGAAAATACATGAGATTTGAACAAATATATGTGATTACATCTATGAATCACAATAATAAAATTTGCTCCTTTCTTCAAATGCATTCTTGAATATCTCAATATTTGCTTACCCTCCTTTTATCAACACTTGTAAAAGGTTGAATACATACAACTTGAGCCGAAACTCATAGGATAAATACTAAAATAGTGCAATGCATGATTTGTGAGGTGTGGATGAGCAAGATATTATGCAATCACTTTCATTTATTCACTTTATTTATTTCTTAATTCACATACACTTCTAGTTTATATAAATTTCAAAGATAATATAAATTCATTTAGACTTTTTGGCTTCAAATTCACTTAACTCATCTACTTAATTTGTTTGTTAATTATTTCCACATCATAGTATCATTGAACTCACTTCAGTGTCTTAATTTACTTATTAAATTTTCATTTCTATTCTTTTCTTTTCTTTCTCATTAATCACATTTTGTCTTTCGTTATTTCTCTTTCTATCTCCTCATTCTTATTAGGCTCATTATTGGTTCTAATTCAATCGTTGACATTCTTTCTTTTTTTTTTCTTTTCTTCTCTTGCAATAAATTACAGTTTCTCTTTATTTCTTTAGTTCTCATTTTCTTTTTAAGAAGTTATTGAATACCAACACTCGCTTATCTATTATAAAACCATTAACTTCTATTTCAGTTCATTAGTTCATTATCCACATTTATATTTTATTTCATCAATCCAATACTGAACCGACGTAGGGTGCAGTTTATAGAAACCCCTCCCGATTCCCCCAATAGGTTACTCAAAGCCATTGGTGAATAGATAACTCTATAACTCATTTCTACAATCATCAAATACCAACGTCGGGTGTAACTTATAGAAACCCTTTCATGTTCTCTCAATAGGCTACGCGAACAAAACCTTATAATTTAGGATAATATAGTATTCGACAACTAATTATACAAATAAATAAATAATAATGAATTAAATTTTTTTTAAATAAGATTCCTAACAAAACCTTATAATTTATTTTAAAACCAAGACTAAAAATCGTACACCTTATAAATTATCAATAATCACAAATTCAATCAAAACAAAAATTCATATATTGAAAAATTATGTGATAATTCTAACAATACGATAAATCATAAAAATATACTAAAAGTTTATATCAAAATTTTGATAATTTTTCAAAACTAAAATTTTACACCAAAATTTTTTTTTGGATAATTACACCAAAAATTTTAGGCTGTGAAGAATACAAGAAAATTTGCTACGTGTTAGATCCTACTCATGCATGGTAACACCCTACTCATGCATGGTAACACGTAGAGGGACACTTGTTTAGCAAGTTTTCATTTTAGCATTTTCTTCACACCACTGACGGAACGATAACTAAGAAGAAAATTGTTTAAAATAAGTAATTAAAAGAGAGAATGTGAGTATTAAAAACGAAAAAAATAAAGGAACTGAAAAGACAAAGGAGGAAGAAGCAAGCGTGACGCCCTGCTTTAGCTGCGCCAAACTCGACCAACCTAGGCAACAACCGCCGGCCACCCCACACCAGGACCGGACAAGTCTTACACTGCCGATGTCGCCACCGCCGGTGAACCATTACTGCCACCACCAGTCACCGCTTTAGCCGTCGAAAAATTTTCAGTCCGCTGGTAAGACAAAATTCAAGAGGAAGTTCATATTTTCTTAAAATCCTATGTTACCGCCACCTTTCACCATCTCCCATGGCCACTACGAACCACCAAGATTGCATTTAGATCTGTAGACATCTAGAAATTTGTTTCTTCTTTAAACTAAGATAAAATTTGCATCATTTAGTCAAGAATTAAGTGAGAGATTAATTTTTAAGTCTCACGTGTTCAGAAAAAAAAAAGAAAGTTGGTGCAGTCTGGCTTAAACAACCACTGTTTTTCCTACGGACCTCCATCTTAAACAATCTTTAGTTTTTCAGAAACAGCACATCACGAACTATAACTTTAATGTTTGTCACCTTTTGCAAGAAGACTGTTTTATATGTTAAAATCGCATCTGAAAGGTCAAAAACCGAATCTGCCAGATTCTGTAAAGCCTCAACGAACCAGCCTTGTTTAAATGGCCGCCATTTCTTCTACCAACCTCCGTTTTGGGTGTTGTTTGATGTTCTCAAAAGGAGAAACAATTATCTACAACTTCCATGTTTATGATTTTTTTCCAAAAACAACACCTGCTACACACAATCTTGGCCCAAACAGTTGGACATAAAGCTGTCCAAAAATTAAGTTTTGATCAAAACGGCTCCTTTCAAACACTGTTGGTTTTTTTGTACGAGCCTCGAATGATTTCAACGTTCAAACTCTTGAAAAGTAGGTCTTAAAAGCTTTCCAACGATATAAAATTTGACCAGAATGGACCACGGTACAACTTTTAAAAATCACGACTAAAAGATAGCCCCTACAAACTAATTTTACTAGTAAAACCCCTAAACCACCAATTTTTTAAATTAATCGCCTATATATAAAACTTGTTACATATTTATTATTTTAGATATTTGCTAGGCACTGGGATGTGATCGTGAAAGTTTAAGCCGGCTCGTTCTTAAAAGGAAGTGGAGTGGATTGCCCTTTAAACAGGTGAGAGTGCGTAAGTATTATTTTGAACATAAATGTATGGATGATGCTTTAAATTTACTTTATATCCATGTTTTGAAGTACAAAAAATTGTGATAGCATGATCTTTTATTCAAATGCCTTGATATTTCTAAATATGCTATCTGTACTTTTTGAGAAGCATGTGTTTGTAATATAAACGCTTTGACAAATGTTATCAATATTATGAGATGCTGTTCCAAAGTGTCAAGTTACAAGGGTTTTCGGCCCTTTATATCCCGTTAGGGGAGGTTGCTCAATTATGGGTGTTGGTTCTCACTATGGGGGAGATTTCTTGTTGAGTAGGGTTTTTGCCTTAAAGGCATTGCGGACTAAGTCCCGGACAACACATATCACTCGTGCTTGGTGGAGAGTGGCACTCATTCCATCACGTTGCTATCCGTGCATTGAGAATTGAGGTTACGGTACCGTCAGAACTCCCGATCGTGAGGTGGACGATTACTTGGTCACTGTTGGGTATGGATTGTGAATAAGACAGTTTCAATTTGAATTGTGGCGGTTATGCCAAGAGCTTTACTTCTAAATTATGTGACAGTGAATTTCATAATTTGTGGCCGTTGAGCCTAAAGTGATACTTTTACAAAGATTGAAAAAAGTTTGTTATGGATTGTGAGATCCTGAAAAATTGATAAGGTTGTTTATGAAATTCTGTGACAATTGAATGTAATATCTTACTTTTCTGATGGAGAGCATGTTGTTTTGAAATCTGGAAGTAGAATGATTGTTTTCTATCTTGTTCATTATAATACAAAATGCACTCTCCTGTAACCTTTGTGGTTGCAGATCGCAAGGGTAGCTAGAGTTGGTCCACTACAGTGGTCAAGTTCATAGTCTCGGGCTCGTAGTTAATTGTGACTTTGTTTTAATCTTTTAGTAAAAAGAGCAAAAATATAATGTTTTTGTAAAGTATACACCAGTTTAGGTATGCAGGATAATGTATCCTTAGCATGTACAGTTACGTTGGTTCCTACTAATAACTAATTCGAGATTGATTAATATAAATACTCTTTTGATTGCTATAAATTACATCGATTTTCGATCCTTAGAGAGGGGGTGTGACATTTTGGTATTAGAGCTCTAGATTTTAGATTCTGTAGACTTATCAGAGTACGGTCTGTAGTGGACCGTAAGTTAAGTCCATTATCTTACGGTTGGTCGAGTAAAGTGGTTTAGGCCTGTGTTTATCATACCTTTGCCTTTGGGCATCTGAATAACTGGCTTTGAGGTCCATTTGGAAAATGCGTTCTGCAGGCGTAGGGTCCCAATTGAAAGTCTAAGCAAGTTATCAGATTGTGGAGGTAACTCGAGATAGGTTTCGTGTTATTAGTGATTTTACAAAATCTAAGCATGTTGTCTGATTGGGTAAGGTAACCCTTGTGTTGTTGAACTTTCTATTTTGTAGTTTATTCCTATCTTTATACCCTTAAGACGGACTCTAATATTGAACCCTAATCCATACCTATATCATAATAGAGTGAAGTATAAAGAACTCGGATAGAGTGTCATTCATTCTGGGTTAGTTCAATAAGGTACAACGATACGTGTCTACACAAGCGGGATCGATACTACCCAAATTGATGAACTAATCTAATTGAGTAGCTAGGATGCTGAAGGTAATTAGAAGATTGACGGAGCAGAACACAAGATGGATAGAAATGCAGGCAAAGCGAACTAAACTAATGGCTCTTGAGATGAATAATTGTACAAAGTTGATCAGGGCAAGGAGAATTGAGAAAAATGAAAAAGGGGGCAATGAAAGACAAGAAAAATTTAAACGGCGCTAGATCGGAGGTGCCTCAATAGTTAAGAAGTCTAGATTCAATATAAATCAATTGAGTAGATGAGCATCTGGACATGTGAAGGGGATAAAAGCATACGCTTGTTTTAGATGTGCGGTCATTGATCATTTTAGGAAGAATTACAAGAAGTTTTGTTTCTACTGCAGTAAATCGGGACATGTGGCTGTACAGTGTGTATATGTAAGGAAACTAGCTCTATTATTTAATAGAAACGTACAAGACAAAAGAAAAAGACCAATGGAACAACTAAGAATTTCAGGACAAGTGTCGGCTATGACGAAAAATGATGCATAAGCTACACCGAATGTGGAGGTAGACATTCTAACTTTTTCGATATAAGTGCTTATGTTTCATTAGATTCAAATTCAACACGTTTGTTCATATTGCTTATCTTTTA
>JAOTRH010154683.1:0-13119 GCA_034768845.1 Heliamphora exappendiculata | reverse complement strand
AACCGTGAGAACAAAAATTTCGTTGTGGAAGTCGTTGTGTGAAGCCTGTTGTCTCGGTTTACTGCTAAGGCGACACAGTTCAAGGCGGTATCGCCCATTTGTTTGCCGGTAAATTCGATAGGTTCTCACAAGGGAAGGTTCAAGGCTAACTGCTACCTATTCTATGCAGGGACTTTCAGTTGTCTATCTCTCTTGCAATCAGCTTTGTAATCGGAGTTTGTACTCCCGCCAATTTTATTCATGGGGGGATTGTTGGAATTTCTGTGAATTCATTGGCCATTGAATTCTAAAATTCAATAGCAGAATTCAATTGCAATTGAATTGGCCATTCAATTGGCATTTGAATCTTGAGAATCAATACCATTCATGGCTATTGATTCTCCTGAAACCCCCTACATGATGGAAGGCCTATATATGCTGTCATCTTTCAGTATTCAGAAGTAAAAAAAGAAAAGGAGTGAAAGACAGAGATAAGAAGAGACAGAACAGAGGAAAATAGATAGTAGAGGTGAGAAATGAGATATACAACTCAAAATATATTACAAGCTGTAAGATAGAGAAAGATAGACGGAGTACGTTCGTAACCGATCCTTGGTGGTGTTCCAACGATCGTGTAACCGTTTTATCATGAGAAAGTGACGCCGGTGAAAAACGTACAACACCCTCGGTAGACGGTGAATCATTCTTAAGGAAACTGCGTTTGCAGGACTCGGTTTGCAAATTCTATTCTTGTTATTTCTGTTATTTCATTTTCCTGTAATTTCAAATTATTGTAATTATTGAAAGTTAATAAAGATGTATTTTTTGAATTACCAAATATGTATATATTTTATTTTGGTGTTGATTTATCTCCCAACATTCTTTTCCTCCCTTCCCATTTTCAATCATCCAGACCTCCCAAGCTACAATGGAAGACATAATGAAAGAGAAAATGGGAAGAGATGATGGGGGAAAAAAGAAAAAAAGAGAGAAGGAAAAATAAATAATATTTTTTTATAATTGAAAAGAAAATGGATAGAAAATAAACAAGAACTATAATTTAAATTTAGATTTTTCACAACAATAGTCTATAAATAATATGATAGGATAAAAGTAGGAGAAGCAAATTTTCAAAAATTCTCTTTTATTTCTATATCCTCTTAATGCGATATCTAGATTAAATTGGTAGAGACAAAAAATAAAACAAAAAATAAAGGAAAGACAAAAATAATGAAAAAACTATTTTTTGGAAAATGCTAGAAAATAAGAAAAAGGTAAATAAGTAGTTATCAAAACATTCATTTTTGTTGAAAAATACAATTTTTGTTTTCACTTTCTTTTATTATTTTTTATCGTAGTTTTAAAAAATATAGGTAAAATACGTTGACTCCCATAAAATTTGTAACCAATACATAAATACCAGCGCAGTTTAGAAAATTATGATTTCTTCTCTAAAATTCATGTCTTATTATATATTCATTTATATCATTAGTCAGCAAAAGCAGTTAATTAGGATTAATGCCAATATTTAAAATATTTACATATTGATTTACTTCATTTATGCCCATCCAATTCTAATGTAAATTGTAAAAATAATAATAATAGTAATAATCTATGTACGTAATAGTTCAAGAAAGAGACTATAATTTTTTTAAAAATTACAAAAATTCTTATATATCTATTATACAAGAGAGAAGAGTAATTGATGTTTATATTTGTTCTACATGGCGCGTACTCGCGCACACACTCTCTTTCTCTTTCTCTTCAATCACTCACGGCTTTCTTTTTTTTTCATTTTAAGCACAATTATTTTCTCTCTTCTCCCACCTCTCTCTCCCTTTTAAACATAATTATTCTCTTTATTTTCATCAAAAAATATATCTTAATTTACATACTAGCCAAATATATAGTTGATTTTATATATTTTGTTAATTTACATATATCATTTCTGTTATTTTATATTAGGATTGAGCTTAATGATAATATTTAAATATCTCTTACCCCTCTCTCTCTCTCTCTCTCTCTCTCTCTATTTTAAGCACAATTTTTCCCTCTCTCTCTCTCTCTCAACATAATTCTTCCCCTTATCTTGACAGTGGCTTCTCTATTTTAAAGCCAAAAAGCTTTGTTTCTTAACATTGGCTTCTTGTCTTTTTGTTTATTGATTTTTAGTTTTTTAACATTTTACTTTTTCACATAAAATATTTGTATATATTTTTTAAAAATATTATAATTTTTATTATACATATTTATTTTTTATAAAAATTAAAATTTTAAAATCTATTCGTCGAACTCTATCAAGCAAAAATAAATATTAAATATAAAATTATATACAAATAAATTAAAAAATTATACCAATTTCTTTCTAACCTAAAGCTTTTTAACTTTTTAGTTTTTTTCCTTTGAGCTTAAAGTGATTTTAAGCCAATGTTATTTCGGCTTAAAGCCACCTCTATAATTCACTGAACGAATTTTTTATTTATTTAATTTAAAATAATTTTAAACAAAAAATTTAACTTAAAACTTGTCAAACGAGATCTTACATACTTATGTATTACCCTAAAAGTATGGGATAATTTTATTTTTATCCCTTGAATTATCATGAATTTTTTTATTTGATTGCTTATTTATTAATTTTGCTTACTTTATCTCTCAACTATTTACTTACCCTTACTCAGCCAAATTAAAAATTAATTTCTTCTTAATTGATAAAAAAAATCCTATAGCCATTTTTATTTATTTATTTGTTGACAAAACAATCGTTTTGTTGCTTGACGTGGAAAAATTATTGACGAAAAACAATTAAATAACTGTTTATACTCATTTTTTGTTGGCAAAATTGTCATATTGTTGTTTCTGGTTAGAAAATTCTTAACGAAAAATAGCTCGATAGCAGTTTTTACTCCTTTCTTGTTGATAAAATAGTAATTTTGCTATTTGTTATGAAAAATTTAAATTTTTTTATGTTAACAAAATAGAATAGAGCAAAAAAAAAATAGCTTTTCAATAATTTGACTTTGTATTAATAAATTAAATAGTTGAGAGATACGATAAAGAAAATTAATAGTTAGTGAATAAAATAAAATAAATTATAATAATTTAAGAAATAAAATTAAAATTAACCCTAAAAAACTCATCAAAAAATAGTTTAGGAATTTTTACTTTTTCGTCTCAATTTTTTTATATTTTAATTAATTTTTTTTATTTTATCTCAACAAAAAAATTATAAATATAATATTTTAATTAAATAATAAAAAATTTACTAAAAATAAAAATAAACGACCAATTATCCTAGAGATCCGTATTTCCCGTTGCGCTTTTTTTTTTTTTTTTTGGTTTCAATCCCATATCCGATTTCTCGAGCAGCATCTTTTTATTGGTTCTTCTGCTGCTTCTGAATAGGGAGGTAGGCTACCTACGAAACACAGTATACAGAGAAAATTTGGGTGACTGAGGGAAAGAATGCAAGAGAGAGAAGAGGAGGAGGAGTTGGTAACACCAGGTGAAGTGTTGGGGAAGGCGTCGGAGTTGAAGGCGGGAAAGGGTGCCTACGTCGCACCCCACAATAACACCGTCTACGCCTCCCTCACTGGACGCCGCTCCCTCATCCTTCCTCCACCCGAATTGTCCGACCAGGTAATTCCCATGCTCTATACATTCAAATCTGCACATACAGGTATCTATATTTATTTTATTTTTTTTCATTTTTTGGGTAAGTGTTTGATTTTATGCTTAAAAGAGATTCTACAATGAAGCTCTGCGCAACACTTTCATTCATGGAAGAAAAAGAAACATGTATAGATTCCTTCTGTTCTCATTCCCAAAACTTCTACTACTTGTTCTCCAAATTTGTGGTTTTGGGTTTAACCAGAAGAGGGGGGTGTGGGGTGTGAAAGGGAAAAAGGATCTGTTTGGCTGCTGAGAAAGTGAAATGGTGCCACCGGTTGATTTGGGTTGGTCTTGGGGGGGAAATCATCAACCAAAGGTGAAGAAAAAGAAACAAATGTGCACATACATGTATATATTTATTTTATTTTTTAAAACAATTTTGGGGTAAGTAAGCGTTTGATTTTATGCTTAAAAGAGATTTTACAATGAAGCTCTGTGCAACACTTAAATTCAGGGAAGAAAAAGAAACATGCATAGGTTCCTTCTGTTCTCATTCCCAAAATTTCTACTACTTGTTCTCCAAATTTGTGGTTTTGGGTTTAACCAGAAGAGGGGGGTGGGGGGTGTGAAAGGAAAAGGATCTGCTTGGCTGCTGAGAAAGTGAAATGGTGCCACCGGTTGAGAAACATTCCGATATTCTTTTTTGAAGCTATATACAAACATATTGATATTCTAAATCTTCGTTGAAGCTATATAGAATTAGAAGTGTGGAAAAGGGTTGTAGTTTTGAATTCTAGATGGGGGGTGGGAACTAACGAATTTAGCTAGTGCTATGATGGAAGAAGGGATGAAGTAAGGCTGGAGACAAGAGAATTTGGGAAAAAAAAAGGAAAGGGTTAGTAATTGTTCTCCAATGAATTATTCTTCGTGGAGATTGAATAACCTTGATGAGTGAGTGGCGGTAAAGTCAACTTTGTACAATTTAGGGGTGAATGTAGTATCGTCAAGAAATCAAGACAATCATCACATTGGATGATGGTGAGGACATTTTGGATAGGATAGCCATGGATAGGGTGTGCTTGAGGAATTGTTTATGAAGACTTGTTAACATGGTAGAAGAGATGATAATTTTCATTCCGTTCCTAGTATTATCTCTAATTTGGTAGATAAACTTTAGATGGTCTTTTGAGGGGAGTTTAGTTTACCAAAGTACTTCTAGAGGGCGTTTATTGGATTGTGGTGAGGAGGAAGACAACATTTTTGTTATAGATATCCTCACAATTTGAGCTATTAGATGAGAATATACTTTCACCATGGAACATGTCTAGGTCTACCAAAAACGGCTTTCCCTTGGAAACAAGTTAAGGAAATATAGAGAAAGTTCAACATAAGGGAGAAAGCCTTGAAATTTCTTCAATAAGGGGGACATTAAATGCATGAAAAATGGAGTTTCATAAGGATTTCTTCTTTTGTGACAAGAATTTCAAAAGTCATTGACATATAGTTTGACGAAATCTCCATTAGAAGGGGTTGGGTTCACACGCTATAATGATAGAAATTTGCTTTTATAAGGATATGATTTTGATTGCCAAGTCACTGAGATCATTGAATTGTAGGAGCGCAATGTAGTTTTTCGAAACTCCCATTCTATAAAGCAAGGAAGAACTTAGGCAATGAAATCCCCTATTGCTTTCATCAAGTAAAGAACTAGACTCACTCCTCAGGATTAGACCTTACACTAGTTATCGTGCTTCATTCAACTCAACTAAGCTAGTCCAATACTCTCATATAAATTGTCGGTCTCAGGAATACCCGCATCTCGTATAGAGAATAGATTCCTTTTGAATTTGTATCTGTACGTGCTTCAAAAAGAACTTAGTCTCACTTCTATCTCTTTGTTAACTGAACACATAAAGCAAATTGTGTCAAGCTAATCCAACACCAAGAGGGCCGCACCTTTGAGTACTCAATATGAAAGGGAAAGGTAATCCTTTAACCCCAAAGTCGTACTGTAAATAGGTTTATCACCGGTTGTAGAAATAAAGAAAAAGGATTTCATAAATTTTTGTGGCATCCATATCAGGATACCCTAGCATGAAGATTGGCCCTCTTTCGGTGCGGAGTTGTAGCGGAAAAACCGCTCGTATCCCGACAACGTATGAATATGTGAGGGCGCAGGGTTAGAGTTGTCTTGAGTGGGAGGGACCTTTTAGGTTGGTGAATGGGTGGTCGAAATAGGAAGGTGTGAAAGTTGCAAGGAAATGGGAAGAATGAGAGAGAGAGAGAGAGAGAGAGAGAGAGAGAGAGAGGTTCCTGTGGGGGGAGCCTAGGAGGATCGTCTAACTTGATTGGAAAACCTTCGATCTAAACATCGCCAACAGAGAATTGTTGTTAACCGAGAGAGGAAGGTGTTTCGTCTGCGTTTGGAGGAGATACCTTGGCTAGGCAATCTAATGTAGAAAGAAGGGTGACAAGTGGTTGATGGTCGAAGAAGGGCGATAGAGGATTGCAACACCAAAGTTGCTTATAACTCTTCAAACTCAATTATGGAATATCTTGGGAGATGTTTGGTGGGATGGTTGGAGAGTGCTGCCGCTAATCCAATCTTGACGGCTGCTTTACTGAAAGGATGGGTGGATCATAATGTCCTAGTCAGTTTTGTTTTTGATAGTGGGGAGGGGGGTATTTGTCTTTTTATCTTACCCCTAAAAAAGGAGGCCTCCTGTATTCTAGAGGAGGAATGGGTTTTTGGAGGTCAACGCTTAGTTCTTGACTGGTGGTTGTCGTTTAGTGGTAGTTACATAACAAGTATGGAACAACTGTCGAGTTGGCCAAGAGTTATCTCTCTTTTGGTTCATCTTTGGGATTTGGGCATCTTCGACGCTAGCGGAGCAGTTTGTGGAAGCTTAGCTTAGTCTAACCAGAAAAAACACTTTTATTGGGCTTATTTGATGGTGAAAGGGACGGGGAGGGACCTTCCAGCCTCAGTGAGAGTGAGTTGGGGATATTACTACTTCTAATGCTGCCTTTGGCGTAATTTGGGGACGACAGTGGAGTACAAGAAGTCATGGTCGAAGAATTATGAAGCCTGGTATGGTGTCGGAGAAGACGCCCGAGCGTGGGAGGTTTTCTGATCTAGAAAGGGTGATGGTAGGTGGGGCATCGCAGGTTGTCAAGACGCACTATGGGGCTGGATCGATAAAATGGGATTTTAGAGGTTTGTGGAGCTTATGAACGAACCCATGAAAGAAAAAATGAGGGGTGGTTTGGGGTGGTTTGGTTTCAAGGCCAACCATGTATTTTTGGGCCTCCTAGAAAGAACCTCTTGGCAGCCCAGAAGGTTGATAAGGTCCCAACAATGAAATGGCCCAATAAAAGACTGGAGGCGTGGAAAGAGGGGCAGTTCTAGATGGTTAGGCACAAAAGGCCAAACAATTTCCTTTGGGCCTTTAAGGAGGGAGCCCACTACAACGCTAAGGAATTCTAAGGGTCTAGTGTGCAAGTGGACCAATAAAAAAGAGCCCGCCCTAATTTGATGGGTTTTGGAGTTCAAAGGCAAGAAGGTGTGGGTTGAAGCGAGTTCGTCTGGTGCATGGTGAGATTCAAGGCAGTCTCTAGTCACTGAGGCTCGGTGCGATTCTAGAAGAGCCCCGATAGCGTGTTCTCAGAGGATGCATAGTGACGGAGGAGGAGGGTTTGATGATTGGGATTGATTGCAACTGAAGAATCGTTTAGGTGGAGGCCATGGATCAAATTAGCCGAACCTTGGTAATTTTGATTTCTCACTTTTTTTTTGAAATTAACTCCACTTATGTAGTGTTAAAAAGTATTATTTGTTATACAGTTGGTCCCAAGCCCGGAGAAAGGAGGGTTGTGCGTTAAGTAGCTGATAACCAGCATGTAAAAAAATCCGTCAAATCTCTATAAACATGAATCCAATGAATTTATGTGTCAATGCTAGAACGTCCCCTTTAAGTGACGCGTTGCACCTACCTTCGTGCGTTTTGAAAAATAGGCAAGGGGCGCCACACCGGCGCCCAGGTGTGATAAAAAGTGATCAAGGGTTCCTGCGTTTCCTTGGACGAGCGCGGGTTAATAAGTTGGCCTGGGATCATAAGCTTAGATTAGCAACTTGGAATATATGAATTTTAACAAGTAAAATAATGGAATTAGTTGATACTATGATTATAAAAAAAATTAGCATAACGTGTTTACAAGAGACTAAATGGGTAGGGGAGAAATCAAAAGAAAAAAATAACACAGGGTATAAAGTCAATTATATTGAGAAAGAGAGACGTAGAAATGGTGTAGAAATAATAATAGTTAAATACTTTCAAGATAATATAGTAACAGTCACGCGAAATGGAGATACAATAATTCTAATTAAACTTGTGATTGGAGAAATCATAGTTAATGTGATTAGTGCCTATGCACCTTAGGTAGTATTGGATGATCATACTAAAGGAAAATTTTGGGATCAAATGGATCAAATGGTTCAAAAAATACCAGTAGGAGAGAAGATAATTATAAGTGAAGATTTCAATGGGCACGTAGGAAACAACAGACACGAATATGAGAAGGTTCTTGGGAGATTTGGTTTTGGTGATCGAAATGAGGCCGAAGAAGGGATCTTAGATTTTGCAGTAGCATTTGATCTTATATTAACCAACACTTTCTTTAAAAAGAGAGAAGAACTTCTAATAACCTTTAAGAATTGGTCTCACAAAAGTCAAATAGATTGTTTCCTTACTAGGAACATAAACCGCTTAATATATAAAGATTACAAGGTCATTCCTGAAGAAAGCTTGGCATCACAACATAGATTTATGGTACTAGATATTCACATAAAGAGCAAGCAAGAATAGATATTAAAATTTCACGAACTAGATGGTAGAATCTTAAAGGTGAGAAATTGAAAATTTTTAAGGACAAAATATGTAAAGAAGTAAGGTGAGATTTAGAAGAAGATACATATACTATTTGAAGTACAATGGCATAATATATTAAAAGGATGTCGAAAAAAGTTTTTGGAGAGTCGAAAGGAAAATCCCCTATAACTAATAAAATTTGGTGGTAGAATGACAAGATCCAAACCATAATAAAAGTAAAGAAGGAATGCTTTAAAAAGTGGCAAAAAAATAGAAATGAGGACAATTTTAGAAGTTATAAACAAGCTTGTAAGGACGTTAAGAGAATCGTTAGAGATGCGAAATTGAAAACTTATTATGATTTTTATGCTAAATTAGATAGTAAAGAGGGAGAAAAGAATATTTACAAACTCGCTAAGTGAAGAGAAAGGAAAATAAGAGATCTTACTCAAGTTAAATGTATTAAAAACGAGAATTCAAGAGTGTTAGTAAATGACGAGGAGATTAAGGAGAGGTGAAAAACCTATTTTGAGAAATTATTAAACGAAAAACATGTGGAAAGATTTGAAGAAGTAGAATTTGATAATTTGGATGAAACTAAAGAATATAAGTTCTATCTCATAATAAGGAAGTTTGAAATGGAAACTACAATGAAGAGAATGAAATAAGAAAAAGTTTTAGGATCGGATGGTATTCTTGTGGAGGGTGGAAATGCTTAGGCGAAGTGGGAGTGTCTTGGTTAACAAAGTTAACAACTAGGAAAATGCCTGAAGAGTGGAGAAAGAGTATTCTAGTACCTATATATAAAAATAAAAGAGATATTCAAAATTATAACAATTATAAAGGTATTAAGTTGATGAGTCATACGATGAAATTATGGGAAAGAGTGATTAAACATAGTTTAAGGCTAACAATAATAGTGTCACAGAATCAATTTGGTTTTATACCTGGTTGATTGACTATAGAAGCAATCCACTTACTAAGGAGATTAATAGAGAAGTATAGAGAAAAGAAGAGAGATCTTCATATAGTTTTTATAAGCTTAGAAATAGCCTATGATAGAGTGCCTAGAGGTAACATATGGTGGGCGTTGGAGAGAAAGGGAGTGACAAAATTATTACATTGATGTGATAAGAGACGTGTATGATGGAGCTGCCACGATAATTAGATCACCTGTAGGAGAAACAAGTAAGTTCCCAATTGTAGAAGAATTACACCAAGGATCAGCTTTAAATCCTTATCTCTTTGTCTTAGTTATAGATAAATTGACTAAGCATATTCAGGATGAGGTTCTATGGTGTATGTTGTTTTCTAATGATATTGTCTTAGTGAATGAGATTAAGAGTGGGGTTAACGCTAAACTAGAAATGTGAAGAGAAGTTTTGGAATAAAAAGGATTTCGAATAAGTAGAAACAAAACTGAATATATAGAATATAATTTTAGCAGTAATAGAAGTATAAATGGTGAAAAAGTAAATATTCAAAATCAAGAGATACCTAAGAGTGAATATTTTCGTTATCTAGGTTCAACTATTAACAAAGATGAAGAGGTTACAAATGATGTAACTCATATAATCAAAGTTAATTTGCTCAAGTTAAGGAGTGCTTCCAGAGTTTTATGTGATCGACGAATACCTACAAGATTAAAAGAAAAATTTTATAGGATAACTATTAGACCAACGATTTTGTATGGAATAGAATGCTGGGCTACTAAGAAAGATTATATAAATAAGATGAAAATGTTAAGGTGGATATGTGGTAAAACTAGAAAAGATAAAATTAGGAATGAAAAGATTCGTGAAATGGTAGGAGTTGCATCAATTGAGGACAAGTTAAAAAGAAAATAGATTAAGGTGGTTTGGAAATATACAACGTAAATCAGTTGATGCAGTTGTTAGAAAAAACGACAAGATTATGAGTAATAAAAACACTAGGGAGCAGAGTAGACCTAAATTGACATAGGATGTTGTATATTAAGGAAATATATGAACATATTAAAACTAACTGAAGATATGGCTCTTAACAAAGTAGAATGGAGTAAAAGAATTCATGTAGCCGACCCCAATTAATTGGGATAAAGCCTTAGTTTGGTTTGGTTCTCTTTTTTGAAATTGATATGTTCGATTCTTCCTTTTTTTTTATTCTGTCAAGGGGGAGGGTGTTATTTGTAATGACAGTATGGAGGTGGGTGGAAGGACTGAGGAGACGGGAAGGAAAAAAGGGTCTGTAGAGGGTATAAGGGGATGTTAGAGTGAGGGGTGGTCAATTTTCTCGCTTGGGAGTGAGGAGGGTGTGGAGTCCTTTGATCTTTCGTTTTTGTGAGGGAATGGGATAAGGTAGGTAACGAGCTGGTAGTGGGGCTTAGTGGGTCTGAACAAGAATGGTATGAGAGCGGGGTGGATAAAGGGTGGAGAGGAGAATGGTAGGGGTCCCACTACAGACGGAGATGTGTTATTCCTTTGGAGTCGGAGGGGATGCCAAGGGGAGACAATAAGGGTGTTTCGCTGGAGATGGCTAGGAGGGCGAGGGATGTGTTGGTAGGTGATGAGTGTTAGAAAAGAGAGAAAAAATATGGGAAAACGTGTGTCTCATTGTGAGACATACACACGTATTTATTAAGCAAATGAGAGCCTACAATAGATACTGTGGGTATCCTCACAGGATATTATTATTACTTACATCGTAATACTAAATATATATCAACACCTCCCCTCAAGTTGGAGCATAGATATCAATCATGCCCAACTTGTTGCAAATATAGTGAACCCGGGGCCCGGGCAGTGATTTTGTGAACATGTCAGCCAACTGTTCACCAGAACGAACAAAATCAAAATCGATAGTGCCATTCTTATACTCGTGGTAGATGAAATGACAGTCGATCTCGATGTGCTTAGTCCGCTCATGAAACATTAGATTAGTAGCGATGTAAATGGCAGACTTATTGTCACACCACAACTTGATAGGACCCATAGGCGGTTCGTCTAATTCAGTGAGAAATTGTCGAACTCACATAATTTCAGATGTAGCTAATGCCATGGACCTGTATTCTGCCTCTGCACTTGATCTCGATACCACATCTTGCTTCTTGCTTTTCCATGACACGAGGTTCCTACCAACAAAAACAGCAAACCCTGATGTGGATCTTCTATCAATTGGACATCCTGCCCAGTCTGCATCAGAAGAGCCCTCGGTGCGCGAATGACCTCGATCACAAAACTGTAGAGCCATCCCTGGGTTGCTGTTGAGATACTGGAGGATACGAACCGCTGCATTCTAGTGGAGAGTACGAGGACCATACATGAATTGACTCACAACGCTGACCGGATAGGTAATGTCTGGTCTAGTCATGGTAGTCAAATAATTAAGTTTTCCCACCATTCGTCGATACCTGTCTGTATGAAGAAATACATCACCTTCACCACGAAGAAGCTTCATACTTGGATCTATCGGAGACTCCACACTTTTTGCATTTAGTAGACCGGCATCACGCAGAATGTCAATCACATATTTCTTTTGAGAAATAAAAATTCCATACTTACCTCTAGCTACCTCGACTCCCAGAAAATATCGCAAGTGTCCAAGATCCTTCGTTTGAAATTGTGACTGCAAGAAAGTCTTTAGGTTGCCAATCCCAACATGATCATCACCAGTAATAACAATATCATCAATATATACAACGAGAAGAATACATCCTGCATCAGTCCGACGAAAGAACACTGTATGATCTTTGCTTGACTGTCGTAGTTCAAACTGTTGTACCACCGTACTGAATCTCCCAAATCAGGCCCGAGGAAATTGTTTTAGACTGTATAAGGACCGACGAAGTCGACACACAAGGCCAGACCCCCCCTGAGCAACAAACCCGGGAGGTTGCTTCATATAAACTTCTTCCTGAAGGTCGCTGTGGAGGAAGGTATTTTTAACATTCCGCTGATACAAAGGCCAGTTCTTGGTGGCAGCAAGAGAGAGGAATAACCGAATAGAGGTCATCTTGGAGACTGGAGAGAACGTCTCAAAATAGTCAACGCTATATGTCTGAGTATATCCCTTCGCAACAAGGCATGCTTTTAACCAAGCCAAAGAACCATTAGGATTCACCTTTACTGTATGGACCCATTTGCAGCCAACGGCCTGCTTCCCGGTAGGAAGAGAAACAAGTTCCCAGGTACCATTATGCTCAAAGGCGGACATTTCCTCTAACATAACTGATCGCCAACTAGGAAGAGAGAAAGCCTCTGAAACACTTCCTAGAACAGCAGTAGTATCCAGTACAGAAATAAAGGCTTGTAAGGAAGCTAACAACCCCTTATAGGACTCAACATACCTGGGGTGATCCCGACAGTAGCGATATGGGCGACGGGCAGCAATAGAGGGCTCACAGGCTGGCGGATCAACCGACGAGAGAACTGACTCAGCAGGGGTCGGATCACTCAGAGGTGAAGGTGCAGGGGGCGGCGTTGAGAGCGGCTCAGGAGATGTAGCAGGAACATCAGTGGTAACCCAAGAAAGCATAAAATTAGCAGACAAAGGAGGGGGAGATGACTCGCTATTAGGAGAGAGACGAGAAGGAGATGGTAAATAAAAACGGATTGACTCAAGAAATGTGACGTCCCGAGACACAACAAATCGACGGAGGGCAGGACAATAACACCGATACCCTTTT
>JAOTRH010154672.1:0-13120 GCA_034768845.1 Heliamphora exappendiculata | reverse complement strand
AGCGGTACATAATATTTTTGAAACGAATTGAATCATTGGTCATATGATAAAATAAATAAATTCCACACGACTAACAAAAAAAACAAACACAGTGTTTCGATTGGATTGGTCAACAGTGTTCGGTTGGCATGTTTCTTTCCAAGCTAAATTATACTTACACCTTTTATATTTTGGGTAATAATATTTACACTCATTTTATTAAAATTATGTGTTATAAAAATAAAAATATAAATAAGTGTAATAATATTTCAGAGAGTAAAGGAAGTATCAGTATTATTATCCTAAAATACAGAAAGTGTAAGTGTAATTTTTTTTATTTTTTTAATTCAACCATCTTTTCTCCAATCCCCCTTAGACTAGACTAATCTAGTTTAGTTTATTTTGTATTCAAAATAAATTTATTTTGATAATTTTAATTATTTATTTTATTATTTTCAATATATAAAATAATTATACAAAAAAATTAAGTTAATCGAATATTGTCAAGTATCTAAATCTTTCTTTGGTTTTTGTTTTTTAGCTATTTTTTTTCTTTAAACAAAAACATAACATTAGCTTTAAGTCGATTTACAAAACAGATGCCGTTTGGGATACATTTTATGATTTTAAGACTTTTCCTTCTTTTTATCGTCTAGGATATTTTTGTATCCATTGGTTAATTTTTTTTATTTTTTCTGATCGTATGAACGAAATAAAACCATAAAAGTAAAAAAATATCAGCTAAAATAAGTTTAATAAAGATGAAAATAAAGAATATAAAATCTACCTATTTGACTTATTTTGGGTTTTTTTTGATTTGTTTCAATATTTTGTTTTAAAAAATTATTTTTCCAATTAGAAAAATAAAAACCGTACAATAATTCTACCACTTGTTTAAAAATATTGTTAAAAATAAAATAAGTAAATAAATTATTATGCCAAATGGATATTAGGTTCGTGTGCTATGAAGTGTTCATTTGACAACTCCAATTTAAATCAAATTATTTGATTTTTAATATTTTAATAAACCAAACAAATTAAAAAAGCCCATTTACTTAGCCATGACTTCAAAGTAAAATACTATTAATAGTTCAGAGATAATATTCTTGATCACCTAATTGTAGATATCCCATTAAATTGATATTTTGGCTCAAATTGGCAATCTATATTTTTTAGTTTTTTTTGACTAAAAATGTTAAAAAGTCAAGTTGCTCGTCGGAAAAAAAGTAAAAAAATTAAAAAGATAAAAAATCAAATTAAAATACAAAATTTTAGAATTTTCTATTTAAATTTTTACTATTTTTAAAATATAATAATACATCTTATTCATAATTTATTTATTACAATTACTAAGTACATATAATTATTAATATTAAATATATATATATGAAGATAAAATTGTCTACTTTGAATAAAAAGCAAAGAAGTTAATTTTTTATCCAAACAACTAACTTTAAAAAAAATAATTTAAAAGCTAAGTTACTAAATAATTTACTTTAAACATAATTTAATTTTTTAGCTAAAAATACAAAAATAATAATAATAATTTTTAAGTTAATTGTACATCGAATCTTTGTATCAATGATTTACACAGTGCACACTACAATATAAATAGATGAAATTATAATAAAATCTAAAACCAATCCAAAAAAAAAAAAAAAGCATGATAACGTACCTTAAGTTACAACCAGAAATCTTTGGGAGGCGTTTCGTAAAGTTACTGTATTAGTTTTTAGTATTTTGTTACTAATTTTAGTTATGAATTATAAATTATTTAAAATATTCATAATTTTTATTTTAATTTGTAATTAATTATTTTTTTATTTTAATTATAAATTATATTTTTTATTAAATAATTATAATTTTTACTATAAGTTATAATTTTTAACAGGGATCGGACGGTGCATTGGCTCGTTAAAAGTTTTAAAATTGATAATTTATAAGCAAAAGTCAAATTAAAGAAATTTAATTCCTCATTTTGAATAATTTAATTTTTTTCGATTTATTTTGGCATTTAATGAGTAAATTTAGCTTATTGACTTATTAATTTATTTCTCATAGTAAATTCTTTGTCTTTAGTAAAAAAATTTTATCATTTAGTCAAATTACTATACTTTTTAGACTCCACTTATTGAGACGGACTAAAAAAGTAAAAAAATTTAATTAAAATATTAAAAAAATAAAAAAAAAAACAAAAATAAGTAAAAATAAATCAATAAATCAAATCCTAAAAGTTTTAATCTAAAATAAATAAAATAAGTCAATAAATTAATAAATAATATTTGCCCAAAACAGGGCCTTTATCTATTTTTATCTCGGGGTGCCTGCTACGTGGCATGCGCAACGTTAAAATACATAGAAAAAATACAATTGACCTAATTAATTTATTACGTAGTTCTTGTTTAATTTGCTAGACATAGAAAAAAATACAATTGACCTAATTACTTTTGTTATTTAATTAGATAATATTTATTTAATTATTTTTTTTAAAATTGTACTTATTAATCATTTATTTGTAACTAGATAAATATGATCTAGTATAGATATATCCATAAATGGACCTAAGGAAGAGCGGATGGGAGCGATCGCATTCTCGAAATTTTAAAAAATTTCACTATTATAGTAATATTAATTAAAAATATTTTATAATTATATATGTTCGTCCCTTTAAAATTTTTTAAAAAATTTAATACATATTATTTTAAAAACTTATAAAAACAATTCAGCTCTTCTAAATTAAAATTTTACGTTCGTTCCTAGATATATCAATTTCTAATTAATCTAATTTTTATACAAAAAGTCTATTTAGTGAGCTATAGCCTATAACTAGCATAGAATAGTGACTTATTTGTTTATTTTTTATTTAATTTATTTTTGTATTTAGTTAATTTTTTATTATTTGGCTATATTATTATATTTTTTTGATTTTTTTTATAAATATGAACTGAGAAAGTTATTTCTATTATCAAAATATAAAAAATAATTATAAAAAAGCGTTAAAAAGCCCATAACCAAATTTTTATATTATTTATTTCCGTATTTGGTGAATTTGTTTTATCTTTAATCAGTACTTTTTATATTTTTAGTTTTTGTCATCGGGATAATTTTAAAAAATAAAAAAATTTGGCCCAAAGATAAATTTTTTCCAAAAAAAAAATAAATAAATAAAAATTGCACAAAAATTAACCAAAAAATTTAATCTCATTGAACAAATTCGATTATGAAATATATTTTGAAACTATAGTGACGATCATAATTTGGTAATTATATTTGAGTACTACATTATGTAATATTTTATTTTTGTTATTAGAAATATATAATAAAAAAAATATTACACATAAAATATCATATTATATAATATTTAAATATAATTATATAGTATTACTTAACTGAGAATGCACATGAACAATCATCCTTAAAGAAAAATATTGACTACCACAACGGGCAAGGTCACGTTATACCCATATTCATTCAGAGCCACACGATCATATGCAAAATTTATTTCTAATTGTAAAAAACACATAATGATGTGACTCTCAAAAGGCTTAACAACAGGTGATTGTAGTCAATAATTATTCTAGCCTTGTTTGATGGTTAGTACAAGAGATGGCAATGAATTGTTGACGTCATGGACCCATTAATATCTTGTTTGATTGTTGTAAAATGAGTGAAACTAATAGTTTTTTTGAACTATTAATTCCACCATAACGGGGTGTTTGATATTGCTTCTATTTAGTTTTTAGTTTTTTATTAATAATTTTAATTATAAGTTATAATTTTTTTTAAACACTTACAATTTCTGTTATAATTTTTAATTATTATTTTTTTATTTTAATTATAAATTATAATTTTTATCAAATATTTATAATTTCTATTATAAATTATAATAAGTAAATTACTAATAATAGCAATCTCAAACAACCTCCACATAATGTTACTGATATCCATAAAAGGTGCGGTATTAACATGCCTTTATTATTTTTATTTTTATCATAGTTGCAATTAATTTGAAAGAATGTATTAATTTAATGTAGAGATAAAATTAATGATTAAAAATTTAATCTATTTTATGTGCAAAAATTAAACAAGTTATAATTTAATTTATTATTTAATTCGAAGCAAATCAAACGTAAAAAAAAAATTAAATTAACCTTATTATTAATCTAATTTCATTCATAATTTTTATACTAATTTGACATTATCGTTAATCTCACTTAAATTACATTAATTATCAAAGGGAGCCAATTATCTTGAAATGGTACTATACAAAAGCACTACAATTGTTTATAAGTTTCTGCTTATGCTTAGGCCTCGTTTGGAAACTTAATTTTTAAAAATAATTTTTGCTTAAATTCATTTTAAATACAAAAAATAAAAAGTTTATTTTGAAAAAGAATGGGATCACTTTAAGTCAAAAAAAATATTTTGCTTAAAATTATTATATTTCTTAAAAATTTATTTTGAGATAATTTTATATTTAATATAGATCTTGTTTGATATTTTAATAGGTACATTTTAAAAATATAATTTTTATAAATAAATAAATAAATATAATAAAAATTATATAAAAAGCAAAAAAAACTAAAACCTTTGCATTAAAAAAAAGATTTTTAATTTTTAAAATTTTAAATAAAAAAATAAAAAAACATGATTTTAAAATCAAGGTAAAATTGATTAACAAACGAGACCATAAGAGAAGTACAAGACAATCGTACGTACGTCCATTAAAAAGCATTAAAATAGATATATAATAGATTCCATCTCCAAAGTCCAAACCATACAAAATTCATTACACAAGACATATATAGTTATATACAAACTTTAATTTATGGGCAAGGCTTCCTCCAGTCTGGTTCAATTAAAGCTATTTTAAATTTAAAATAAATATATTTTGATTATTTAAATTATTTATTTTATTATTTTTAGTTTATACTTATTATGGTAAAAAATTAAATTAATTAAATATTGTTAATTATCTTAACAAATTATATTTTTATTATTAAATTAAAAATAATAAAATAAACAATTTAAATTTTCAAAATGTATTTATTTTAGGCCTGAAATAGCTTCAAATGGATCTCACCAGTTCATAAGAGAACGAGAGACAAGCCTAACCATTAATTTATATATAAAGCCATCGTTTGGCTATTGAATTTAAGTCGGTTAAAAATTTATTTTTTTGTTTCTGATGTATAGTTTAAAAAGGTAAAAAATATTATTTTTCAACCTCTAATTTTTAGCATATTTGTTTTTAAGCCTTTTGACTTTTTTCATAATAATTTTTAATTTTATCATTTTACATATAAAATTAAATAAATTCTAACTAAACAATCATACCCTATCTCATTTAAACTGATGGACAACAATGAAATTTTACATTGAGCTTATTTGATTTTTTTAGTAGTTTAAAATTCATTATTTTTCATACCATACGATATTTTTAATTTTTTAACTTAAAATAATTTAAAATTAAAAAATAAATTTAAAACCAAATTACCAAACGAACTCAAAATACCTTCAAAACTTAGCCGATCCAAGAAAATCATCAATATATTGGCACCAAACAATCCCCTTTTACTCATTTAAATTTCAAATAGACACAGTTCTCGTTTGGAAAAAATATTTATTTATTTATTTTATTTATTTATTTTTATTTTTAATAATTTTTTTTATCTTTCAATCATACTATTATACTTTTTGGCTAATCTCATCTAAATGAGTCAAAAATATAATTTATTTTATTAAAATATGAAAAAATTAAAAAATGAACCAAAATAAAAGCCAATAAACCAAAACATGCATTGCTTATTTTCGTTTTTAAAAAATTTATTTATTTTTTTATTAAAATATTTTATTTTTTCAATTTATCTCGCCGACACAATTCGTAAAGGTAAAAAATTTTACTTAACAAATGAGACAGCTCAGAAAAAAAAAATCTCACAATTTTAGGCCAAAGAAGACCATATATATGATTATTGTGTGGGCCAAAGTATGGTTCCAAATCATGCCTTAATCCCATGTTTCTCCATGGCCGTACGTAGAATTTGCATCAAGGAAGTGAATGCTTAATGATGCTTAGAAACGGAAGGTGGAGATTGATGCAGTTGCTGATACAGTGCAGCCATCCTACTGTAAGCATCCATGGTCATTGGCTGCATCAAAAACTCCATAATCAATCGGATTTTCCTTTTTTCTTATCAAAGAAAAAAAAAATATTACATGCACAAACAATCAACTAGGGACTAATCACAGAAAAAATATACTCCAACCAATTTTGAGGGATTGATGGCTTGATGGTTATGGCTTACTACTTGGAATTTGTTTTAAAATTTGACGTTTGAAACCTCTTAAATACTATCAACTCTTACGAAGATAATTAACATAAGACTTTGTCTCAGTTGAATTGAATCTCCACTTGTAGATGATGAGATTGATTTCTAAAAATTTAGTCAAAAAATATATAAATTGGCAAAACATCCTTAGATATATCAAAACATCCTTAGATATATAAAAATAAATAAATAAACACATTCTAATTATCTATACCGGTGTTTGGTATTGTTGAAACTAGTAACTTATAAATTGTAATTTCTAGGAAAAGAAGTGAGTGTTGAGTAAAAATTCTAATTTGTAGTTGAAATAGAAGAAAAAATAATTATAAATTGTAACATAAATTGTAAGTATTTCAAAAAATTTATAAATTATAGCTAAAATTAATTATAAAAAACTAAAAACTAGTAACATTATCTTTTCCAAACACTCCGTTAATTATTTCCAGATTCATAGATGGTTGAGATTTCATTTTCCCGTGTATAAAAGCTGTTGCATGCACCTTGCAATACGACTTTTAAAACAAGGCACTGTTTGGAGTAATTTTTTGGTGTATTTTTTTTTTATGTATTTTAATTTTTTCATGTTTCATTTCAGTTTTTTTCATTCCTCTATTCCAAAGTTTAAAAACTTCAAATTCATGCTTCAGATCAATTTTTTTATTTCTCTATATTATTGTGGCGGTTATAATTGCTGAAACTAGTAACTTTATAAATTATAATTTTTAATAAAAATTATAAGTATTTAATAAAAATAACTTATAGTTAAAAAAAAAAATAGTTATAATTTATAGCAAAAAAATTTTAAATACTTAAAAAAATTATAATTTATAAATAAAATTTATTAGAGAAAGCTAAAAAATTTCTAGTAACATTGCTAAACAGCTAGTATACCGAAGTTTAAAAAGTTCAATACCAAAGTTCTAAAAGTTCAATGATGACATAAAAATAACATTTTGGGAGAAAACAATTTTTTTTTGTCTTTTTTAAGATGATTTTTTATTATTTGTTCAATTTTTTTTAACGAAAGTGTCTGGTGTAGCTAAAAAATATATATGATTTTAACTTCAAATAGAAATTAAAAATATTTACTAAAATTATAAGTTTGTAACTTTAAACACCAAAATCCCATTTGTTGATTAAAAACCACAAACTACAAAAAAATAAAAAAATTAAAACTAGAACCTACATGCTTGGATTTTTTAAATTTTTACCGAATTAAAGTTTAGAATAAATTATATTGACCTCTCCCGATATGTAACTAATACATAAAGCTTAAAAAATTATGGATCTCCTCCCTAAAGTGTCTAATCTCATTACAAATTAATTCATAATTTTTTAATTAATAATAAGTTAATGGTTAACTGAGAGTGGATGTCAACAATTAAAAATATTAAAATATTAAAATACTAATTTTATTTATGTTTAAGCCTTTTAATTTCTTTCTAGATAACATAAAATGTCAACAATATATCAATTCATTTATGCAATATTTCAGAGAAAGAATTGTGATTTTCTAAACCAAAATGGTACTTATGTATTCCCACAAGTCTCACAAGAGAGGTCACAATTTTTTTACCCGGTTTTTTACTACACTTTAAGACTGTTTGGCAAAGTTATTATTTGTAAATTTTAATTTATTATTATTAATTTTAATTATAAATTATAAATTTTTTTAATATTCATAACCTATACTATAAGTTAATAATAATTTTTTTCTTATATTTTAATTATAAATTATAATTTTTATTAAATACTAATAATTTTTATTATCAACTATAATTTATAAATTATTTATTCCAGCTATACCAACCATCATCTTAATATATAGGAGGTGAAAAACAATCATTAAAGACGAATTACCTGTGATTGGTAAGCAAGCAATGTGGACATAGGGTCTGGAAATAGTGACGCCGGAGGAGCGGAGAAACGGTCACCGGCGGCGGCATCGCACGAAGGGAGAGGCATGAAGGCGGCGGCGGGGTGAAGAAATGCAGGGGGGATTCCGGCAATGTTAGGGCGGCCGACGGAGTTGATGTCCATGCAGTTCATCCCCATGCCCATGCCCATTCCAATCCCCATGCCCAATCCCATCCCCATCGGCGCCATCATAGACAGCTGGAGCTGCTGTTGCAGTGTCACCGGCAACATCATGGATGATGACGATGATGACGATGATGCCACGTTCATTCTGCTCATCATGTGAACTTGAGCTTGAAGCTGCTTCAGATATTCTATCACTTCATCCAGCATTGATGCTTTATCTGTCTGAAATTAATCATATCATCATCAACATACACATGCATATCATGATTTCAGGACATCTTCCAAAAAAAAAAAATACCATATTAAAAAAGAAAAAAAAATCAAAGTATGCTTATTTAAATCACATAACCCATCATAAATAATTGATTTTTATTGGTAAAAATGTGCGTTTCACATTTTTATTTGTCAAAAATACCAAATAAGTAATATCACGTGATCATACACACAAACGGACTCAAGAAAAGCAGATGTGGGCGCTCGACTCCCTAAGATTTGTAAAAAACTTACATTTATAGTAGTATTAGTTCAAAATATGTTTAAATTATATAGATTTATTTTTTTAAGATTTAAAAAAAAAACTTAATATATCTCCCTTAAGAACTTATAAGAATAATTCGCTCTCTTTAAATTAAAATCCTGCTTCCATTCCTAATTAAACAGATTTAAACATAAAATTTATTGTGTATTTTAATATCACATTAAAATTATTAGCTACCAACTACTTAAAAAACTTAAAAAATTTCAGTTGCCATGAAAAGAGGGAAAGAGAGTTGTCTATTATGTCCCCAAAGTCTACCACATGAAGTGAACAGAATCCACTCAAAAATAATAGTTGATCAGTTCAGACTTCAGATAACCATACAAGGCTTCTAGGGCCTACCAGTTACAGGCGGGGCATTTATGTTCTTTGCCCACATACAGCTACTGTCTGTCAAATTGATCCAGGAGCAAAAAGTTGAGTAATTATTGGGTACTTCAGGAGTATACATGTCCTCTATCTACATATTAGTATTTTTCTTTTTTATAATTCAATGTTCGGATTAATTTACGCGCACTTCTATCAATTTTGGAGTCTTGAAATTAACGGACAAATCTATGATGACCTTGAGAACTCGAACTGGTAACTCTTGAAAGACAAATTCAAGACCTGATGAGCTGACCAAACCCGTCCGAGTTGATATTAGTGCATTACTCGTGTTCAATAATGTGTCATATTACGTAAGATTAACTCAAATTTATAATTAGTTACATAAATAACAACTAACAAGTATGATTTATTTATTAAATATTAAAGTTTTCAATTTATTGAAATTGTTATATAAATAATGTCATATAACGGGGGAGTTTGGTATTACTAAAACTTGTAACTTATAGATTGTAAATTGTAGTAGAAGTCGTAAGCATTTAATAAAACTTGTAGTTAAATTAGAAGAAAAAATTATTATAAATTATAGCAAAAGTTATAAATATTTAAAAAAATATGAAATTTATAACTAAAATTACTAGTAAAAAATTAAAAATTATTAACAGCAACTTTACCAAACGCTCCAATAATAGAAAAATATCTAATAACTTTCCAAATTAAATATGTTTGTTGAGTGGATGAATCATTGGATGATTCCCAAAAGAAACACCATCTCTCTTGTCACAAGAGAGTTTTGGACCACATCTTATTGGAATAGATGTCTAGGTCTATTTTGTGGGGGGGGGCCATTGGTGATTTGAGTTCCAGGCATGTTCATTTGTTAGTTCAATGTACAGCTCTAATCCTCTTGGTCATTTTCTTGGAGCAGTGACCACACATATGATTTGTTCAGAAAATTACATAATTTTATATATCTAAATGCATTGAAAGTTGTTGAAATATGTAAGAATAGAAAAAGTCAATGTACCCAGAAAAAGTATCTAAAATTTTATCTTAAAAGTAATTTATATGGTGTAAATTCATATTTAATAGAATGTACAACACACTCTAAATAAATCTTAACCACCCATTTTAAATTTTGAATAATTTTCTGAGTAATTTTTCTGAGTTCATAGCATTGCTGGTAAAAATATCTAATGATTCTCAATACATTAGTA
This sequence comes from Heliamphora exappendiculata, assembly GCA_034768845.1. NCBI lineage: Eukaryota > Viridiplantae > Streptophyta > Magnoliopsida > Ericales > Sarraceniaceae > Heliamphora > Heliamphora exappendiculata. The sequence goes on along the minus strand of JAOTRH010154672.1, from coordinate 2,684 downwards.
CCGGAAAACATTTCACTATATAGATGATGAGAGTAAATTACATTTCTCTACATGAGTATTAAAAGGGAAATTAAAGAATCCCAAATTATTATTGTAGAGAGCATTTCACTTGTGAAAAATTTTTATTAAAAAAATAAAGAAGAGAGAGAGAGAGAGAGAGAGAGAGAGAGAGAGAGAGAGGAAATTTACACCTTACTGGAATTTGGGACCAGCTTCTGCAATGTCTTCATCCTTTGGTTGATCTTATCTCTTCTTTTCTAAATAACCAGACACAGTATCGTTATTTGGTCCACCGAAAGAAGAGGTGATAATAACAAAATAATAATAATTTGACTTATTTTATTCTCAAATGATTATTGAAAAAAATTTAGAAAATTCTAGCATGTGTTTGTAAATGCTAAAATTAGTAATTTATAAATTATAACTTGTAGTAGAAATTATAAGTGTTTGATAAAAAATTATGACTTATAATTAAAATTAAAAAAAAAGCATTTATAAGTTGTCGCAGAAATTGTAGGTGCTTGAAAATTTTTATAAATTATAATTAAAAATTAATAATAAAAAATTAAAAATTACTAGCAATAACTTTGCAAAACACACCCAAACAATATCTAAATTAACACAAAAAGTATTATATATCATTTTTTTTATCACTGTTACATTTTATTGCCAGGTTCAACTCCTTAGGCAAGAATTGAGAAATTAATTTATTTTTTAAACATTGATTGTAATAAACATGTTACTAGCAAATTTATAAATAAATATTTAATTAGAGACTTCTGTTGTAACCCTTGTGAAATATAACTGTTTTGCTTATAGAGACTTCTGTCGGTAATTTGACTTCAAGCCAAGTTTTTGTTTTTGTTTCTACTTTAAATTATATAAATAAAAAGTGTGTTTAGCTAAAAAATAACTTTAAATAACTATTTAAAACAAAAAAAAATTAGATTTTAATAAATTAGTTTTTATAACTTTAAATAAAAATACTAAAAAAACTTGAATTTATGCGTGTGAATATATAAACGAGAGAGAGAGAGAGAGAGAGAGAGAGAGAGAGGCTTACACGTTCAGATTGGTTATGGACAGCAGCTGCCCTGCTCCTTTTAGTTGACATGGAAGATTTCCCAGCTGGTTTCTTCTTGTCTTTTTCAACCCCAGCCTCTCTCTTTTAAAATTAAAATGATATCAAAATAAATTAATACTTCGAATTTCCATTTTTAAATGTAATATTTTGATTTACTAAATTTCTGAAATAGAATTAAGCTTCGTTTAGTAACTTTTATAAATTTCATGATATAAGAAGTGTGGCATACACATGTGAGAAATTATTTTTTAAAATTTTAAAAATTAAAAATGTGACAATTAATTTGGAAATTTATTATAAAATAATTAAAAAATAACAATTAAATTATAAATAATAAAGAGAACCCAAATATTTAAAATTCTCGTAGGATAACCCATGAGTTTCTTTTATATACGTTATAAATTTTTAACTAATATGAAAGCGCTGATTAAAAAATTACAATTTTTTCATTAAATCATTGCATACATTGATTATTAGGCATATTTTTATATTATATAGACATGAATTAAAAGACTACATAGAAATAAAAATAATATTTTAATCTTTTTTATTGTTGACTTCAGCCCCTAGCAAACTATTAACTAAAAGTTGACTAACAAAAAGAACAAATTTATAATGATATTAAAATTTTACTAAAGAAATTGTAATTCTCTAAACTAGTTCTTATGTATTATTTACAATCTTAAAAAAATAAGTGTATTTTACTCTTAACATTTTTTTAAATTTTAAATAAAAAAAAAACTAAATATAAACTAGAATCAAACAAGACATGAACTTTAGATTATGCATCTTGGGAAAAATATTATTATATGCATGAAAGAATAAGAAAATAGGAGACAAAAACGTTGCCTGGGGTCTGCTGTGACAAACGGAGTCATGATCGTCGGTGGTGGTGGCGACGGTGCACCGCTTGCCGGAGCTGGTGTTTTCCAGCGACCCCACGGAAGTAGAGGTGAACCCGCACACACCCAATTTTCCCTCGCACGTGTCAAGGGTCAGCTGCAGGCTGTCAGTCCCGAACGTGGCGCTCCCGCTGCCGCTATTGTCCCTGCTGCTCCACTCCTGTGCCGCCCCCGCCGCCTCCGTCGTCGTCATCTGTGCTCTCCGACCCTTCAGAGCTTCGTCCTCGTTGTTCTCAAACGTGTTGCCGCCGCCACTGCACGACCCGACGCGTGTGGAGCTGCCCACCACGCACGTGCCAATCGCTTCAAGCATCTGCCCGGACGCTTCCTTAGCTCCGCGGGTGGAGGAACACGGCACCAAAGCGTCCATCGTCACCGTGACGGCGGCGTCGCGATGGTGGTCGAACCACCGTACCAGTTCGTCACCGCCACCGTCATCCGCGGCGGGTATGTAGTGGGGCAAGAAGGTGGCTTGGTTGACAATGGACTCTAGGGTTCCGGCGGCTCGTGGCTTCTCCCAAGTGTATTTAGGAGAGGAAGAGGTGAATGGCGGTTTGTTAGAGACGCGTGGCAGACCTAAACCGTGCATGGCTATCTGCCCATTTTCCCATGTGAGCTCTGCCACTTCGTAGTGTAACCTGCAACATTTTCCACCGTCGTCAACATCACTAAATCACTAACAAACACACATACACATA
>JAOTRH010154661.1:0-10952 GCA_034768845.1 Heliamphora exappendiculata | reverse complement strand
AGCCGGTGAGAGGGGGTGCGGAATAAGGATGGATTTCACTCTATCCATCGTAGCCCACCCCATCTACCTATTGCCGGCGTAAATTATCCAGCCCACTCTTTGTATTCATGATTTATGTTAGTTCCAAGCCGGTGAGAGGGGGTGCGGAATAAGGATGGATTTCACTCTATCCATCGTAGCCCACCCCATCTACCTATTGCCGGAGGTCAATCGCTGCTCCCTCTCTCGAGATTGCAATCCCTATCGAGTCGGGAAGGAATGAGTAATGGGTCGGGGAATCGGGCATCTGTCCTTTTGGATCTGATAGGAGCGGGAGTAGGTAAGTTAGTCTCGATTCGGTGAAGAAAAGAGAATTTAGTTGATAGAGACATTAGATATGGAAAAAGCATCTGGTCGCATATCCCACTTCCTTAACTGGAAAGGAACGGTGCCTATTCTCATTCTCGTTCCGTAGAAGCCGGAGCTCCTCCTGACAACTGTATTTGGTTCACTCCTCACTCTACTAACGCAGGGTAAGTTGAAACAGAAGCAGAGTAAGCTGCCGAGCGAGAATCCACGTCTAATTCTAAGTCCATAGCCTTTGATTCCGTATGTACAGCGAGAACAGCAGGAACTTCGTATGAAAGTGAGGCCACTGGGTAAGTTGTTTTGCTATTTAGGCACGTAGTCGTATCGTCCTGTTTGGTCACGGTAAACGATGCCAATAGAGGATTGCTTCGACCCGGGATAAGCCGAAAAAGAGGCTAAAATCATTCTTTCAACACTTGCGTGCACAGCAACTTGAATATTTGAAGGTGTTGCATAGCTGAGGAGTAATGAAAAAGTTATTACATAAAATTGGTCCAAGACTAGATTCCAAGGAATTTGGATACAAGGTGATTAATTCATCTATTTGTTGATTTTTCCCCTACAAATATTCAGGTGCATAGGTGGTTGCATCAACGCTTAAATTTTGATATAGCACGCGTTTTTATATGCAATCTTTGTTTTTTGATTGTGTCTTGTGGAGCTATGTTTCAATGTTTAAAACATACGTTTTATCTTAGAATGTTATAGTACTTTAAGAATCCCTAGCCATCTTTTAACGTAAATGGATGTTTTCTCGTACATATGGAGTCAAGTGGATGGGGAGTCTTTGGATAACCCTTATTTTAGACCATTTTATTTCAAAACTATTACCAGTTTGGTATGTTCATAATCTCGCTCTATGTGGCTTATGGGCCATGGCCACCATGGAATGTTCTTGAACTATTTAGAGGAACAACGGGGGCATTGTTGCTTGAGCGGGGGAGATTGTAATACCAAAGTTGTCTCCTATATCTAAAGAGAGATGTGATGACGTGCACTATATATACGAATGCGATGAGATAAATAAGTAACTTCTAACCATGATTTTTGGGCCACGTCGCGAAAGGCTCCAATGGAGGTTTCTATGGACCTGAGCGCTGGTTGTCACACAAGGGGTATGAGAGACTTTCATCTTTTTATTAGGGAATAGGGATTGTGATTTAATAGATCCTTCATTGTCTAATCCCCGCTTTATATTGTCAAATGTTCAGGCTTCTTTGGTTTGTTATAGATTAGACATTTTTATTGTCTTTGGCTTGGGAGGAGGGATTTCCAAATGCTAGATAAGAGGTGCTTGCTCGAATTGCATCAGACTATTGTTCACTTCTAGAGAGTTGTTCTTTTAAATGGTACCCACCACCTTTTAGATTTAAAAGTAGATGGGTAGGGCATCAATCTTTTAATAAGTATTTGAAGGAATGGTGGGATTGTTGTAATTATCAGGGGTGGGAGGTTTTCAAGTTTATGAAAAAGTTGAAATGATTAAAGAGAAATTAAAAATCCGAATAGAGATTTTATTGAAAACTTAAATGATTTGAAAAGAGAAGTTGTGCAAAAGATTAAAGAGGTGGATGAGCGTGAAGCTATAGAAAGTCTTGATGAGAATATGACAAATTTAGGATTGAATTAGAAGTAAAGCTAGAGAAAATTGAATTTAAGGGAATAGATTTTTTGGGGTCAAAAAGCTAAAATGAAATGGGCCAAGGAAGGGAATAATAATTCTAAATTGTTTTATACGGTAGTGGATTGTAGAAGGAGAAAGAAGCTCATTAAGAGATTAGAATTGAGCCCTAGTTTGTTTGTGAAAAAAGAAAGCCAAATTGTTAATGAGATTTTTTAATTTTTATTCAAACTTGTATTCAGGTGCTGGGGTTGTGAGACTAGGCATTGAAAATTTGTAACAGGCCCTAATTGAAATATCAAAGTATACATGGTTGGAAAGGCCGTTTGAAGAAAGTGAGATAAGAGATGGTTTTTGGGTGCGAGAGAAAATTTACCAGGCCTAGATTTGTTCTCACTAGTTTTTCTGGATTGTTGGAAAGATGTAAAGGAAGACTTTATAGTGCAGTTGTCAGTGCTAGCACCAACGCGTCTTTTATTTGTTTGATTCTAAAAAAGGAGAACTGCGTGAGGATTAGTGATTTTAGGCCTACTAATTTGGTTACATTGCTGTACAAAGTTTTGGGTTTAAAATTTTATTGGAAAGGTTAAGAGTATTTTAAGTGACACTTTTATGGATGCATAAAGGAGCTTTTGTGGAGGGGCGTTACATTTTTTATGTTGTGTTTGTGGCTTGTGAGGTTGTTGAAGATTATAGGGGATCTAGTAACCAAGGATTAATCTTTAGAGTTGATTTAGAAAACAATCGCGTAGATTGGGATTTTTTAGATTTGGTGTTATCTAGAATAGGGTTTAGGGTGAGGTGGAGGAGATGGATTAAAAGATGTTTATAGTATTGTAATATGTTTATCATTTTTAGTGTATAGGAAGGCTAAAGTGCTAAGGTTTTTAGGAGTCTTAGACAAGGCAATTTTTTGTCGTCGTTTCTTTTCGCTCTAATGGTATATACATTGGATAGAATGGTTGAGAGAGCTAAGGAGGTGGTATTAGTGGATGGTTTTATGTTGCAAAATAATAAGGTATCCTTATCTCATTTATAATTTGCAGATGATGCCATATTTTTCTATTGAGGAAGGAAACTTCATTAATTTGATTTATATGGTGAGAATTTTTGAGATTCTTTGAGGTATTACATTTTATTTGGGTAAAAGCAATATTGTGGGTATTAATGTAGGATTGGACGGGTTACAGAGGTTAGTGGGGATTATAGAGTATAAAATTGAACATTTATCGTTTATGTATTTGGGTCTTCCTCTGGGTGATACCCAAGGAAGAAGTCTTTTCGGGTTCTGGTGTTAGGAAAAAATTGGTAGGACCTCGGAGTTAGAGAGGTGGTAAAAAGGGTTTTGTTTTCTAGAGGGGGATGCATACTTCGGTGCTATCAGTGTCAAATAGCATGCCAATTATTATTTGTCTTTGTTTAAGATTTCGATTGGGGTTGCTAATAAGATTGAAAAGATGATGAGGGATTTCCTGTGGGAAGGCAAGGATAAAGGCAAGAAAGATCATTTGGTTAGTTGGAACTTGGAAATTAGTATCTAAATCCAAAGTAAGAGGGGATTTGGAATTGGAAATATTGTAGTTAGAATATTGCTTTCCTTGGGAAGTGATTATGGAGATTTTCTATTGAGAGGAATTCATTTTGTTACTTGGTCATTAAAAGTAGATATAAGATTATTTGTGAATTGTTATTGAATCCACCTCATTTGTCGAATTCTATGAAATCATGCGTAACTTATATTACAAGTGTTGAGTAACCAATTGTTCTAAAAGTTTAAGCTGTTAAGAAATGGGTCCAACAATGTATATCAAGTTATTAAACACTTCCCTTCACGTAGGATTCTGTCTCGCACGTGGAGAGGTAAACAAATTAAACAGGTGTACCAACACACAAAGTGCACAATAACAAATATAATAGAGGAAACACATTATGAGACTTGAATCCAAGACCCCGTAGAACCAAAATTCTGATACCATGTTGAGTAACCAATTGTCCCAAAAGTTTAAGCTGTTAGAAAATGGGTCAAATAATATATATCAAGCTATTCAACAACAAGGAATGGATGAGGAATGAAAAATGTTTATGGTTACGAAAGTTGGGAACCTTTAGTTAGCTAGTATCGTAAAGATCCAACCAATCAATGCTCTTATTTTTTCCTCTTCCTATTCATAGTAAGATCACTAAATGGAAGGTTGGTTTTGACGGAAAAGATTATTTGAGGCTTTACTTGAATTAACGTCTTCCAAGAAATTGTTCAAGCTAATGGTTGAGATTCTTGTATAGTTAATAGGGGTAATTGCCGTTCTACTTGAAAAGCTGTTTCTAATATTCTTCATTTGTTCTTGGGGTTCATTTATTTGAAAGTGAGTAATGGTGAGCTTTTCTTACCTCCCTGTTTTGTTTTCTCGTTTATATCGATTGGTTCTCTCTCGTCACATCTCCGTTGTTGCTATGGCACGTTCTAGATGAGTCTTGTTTCAAGAAACTTGCAGAAATCTCAATGATAGAGAATTGGTTGAAATGACGCCCTTGCCGGTTAATCTTGCTAATCCAAGAGATGTTCCTTGTTCTTATCAAAAGAAAATTTGAAAAGTAGTTGGGCATCTTAAAGTTAAGATATTTATGCTATAGAATTCTTACAACTAATGACATGTTGCAAAAGAGGAGATCAAATAGTTATTTTTTCCCTCAATGGTGCGTTGTGTAAAAACGTAGGGAATTCTTGGATAATCTATTTTTTCGTTGTCTTTTAGGTTTTTTTTCCCTTCTATGGAATAAGTTATTTCATATAGGGAGTATTCCTTGGGTGGCACCTGCGAGTTGTTTACGAATGATTTTAATAGATTATAGGCACTTTGGGTCAAATGAGAAGGCAAAAATTTTGTGAAATTGTGCTATCTTCACAATTTATTGGTCATTTGATTGGAACGCAACGTTAGGATATTTGAGGATAAGGTTGAGATGTTAATTATTTATGGATGGGGTGTGTTATTTATTGTATTTTTGGGTTTCGGTTTCTTCTCTATTCAAGGGTACGCCATTGTTTTTTTTTTTGAGATTGGAGGGAGGTTTTTGATTTGTTGTATCTGGATTTTTGTTCTCTCAGTGGGCTCGTCCTCACACCTTTTGTATATTTCTGTTTTGTCAATATATTTCGTTTTGTTGCTGATCACAAAAAAAAAAAAAAGAGTTCAAATATATATGTGGTTAGGTGTACTTGAATGCTACACTGGCTTTGGTTTTGGAGCAGTTTTGTCAATTACAGAATGGAGCACAGGAAATTTATGACAGTAGCTATGTCACAACAGGAATGACTTGAACATGAGCCTCTATGTGCATTTAAAGTCATGATTTAAGAACAAGAAATCTTGAGCTTTGAGTTTGATCAATACTTCAAAGTGATCATTATTGATACTTATCTTGAGCTTCTCACCAATTCCTTAGATTTTTCCCTCCTGAAACTCCTCATCCAATTATCCTGTTGGCGATTTTTAAATAATTTGTTGTGTTGCTTATGCACACTTGGATTGGTTTACAATGATCAGGTATCCCCATCATATTTTGTTCAATATGCTCTAAGGCTGATTGATTACTGGTATAGTGCAAGTGGGATTAGGAATGAGGTGAGATTGTTTTTTGGATTATCAAGGAGATGGGATTGATAATGAGAAATCAGTCCCGTGCTATATTTTTGTTTGGTAATGAGAAATCAGTCCCGGGCTATTTATTCATTTAGGAATTCGGTTTGATGGAATAAGAATCTGATTATTTTTGTAAGGTACAATTTTACCCTTCGATTGAAACTTGTCCATGACGGTATTATATATACAAGGGGTAAACAAGTAATTCTGTTTCTAATCCAGGGTACACAAATTCTAATAACCTCTCTCCCATGATATTATTATTCAGTTATTCCACAAATCAATCACATGTAATGTGGGTCTCACAGCCTACTTATCCTATCCCAATATCTATCACACTAATCAAACTTGAGCTTAGTACACCTAATCCTTCCTAGCTTACGATAATAATTATGATGAATAATTAGGAAGACAAGAAAACGCAATTAGAGACAGCATTGCGGCCAATCGTACATCATAATTTTATGCATTCCAATATTTTAAGCTGAAATCAAAATCCGTTGGTACGAGTCAGTTGACTCTGTTTCTGCTGCAGATGGAGGTTGGAGGCAAACATAGTTCCCGAGTCTGTTTAGTGTTTTAAATTTTTTATTTATTTATTATTATTATTATTATTATTGTGTGTGTGTGTGTGTGTGTGTGTTTCACCATCCTCTTAATATTACCATTCACATTTTTAGAGAACTAGTCATAGAATTGTTGAAATTTATGCCATGAATGTATTTTTACTGAAGGAATTGAAAATCTTAATGAACTTGTAACAATGTGTTTCCAGAAGCCTTCTTGTGTAAGGTACAATCACATGCGACTAGTGAATTGATGATGGGTCACTTTGCAATCACCTTTTAAGCTAATATGATATATTGTTTTTTGGTATTTGCTCCGTTGGGCTTTGACAGTGAGCGTCAACTAATGGCTGTTTAGTGTATTCTGCTCAATGTTGCTCTAGTGTCTCCTAGGGTACACCCTCAGTGACTAGGCTGCAATTCAGTCTCCTCAACTTACCTACCAAAAGGGGAAAAACGATGCTGCAGTGATGGTCAAAAGACACGATGAGTTGTATTGATGGATTATGAGTGGGGATAGGAGAAAAAAGAAATGCAAGGATTGATCTGGGCCAGCTTAAAGGTTCATGATGACCAATTTGGCTTCGAGCCTCTGAATCAAGGTTAGCTCTTCTTCTTCTTCTTTGTCGTCGTAGATTTTAAACTGATGGCTCCCACGCTTCCCTTCGCTTCCCTTCTGCTAAACAACATAGATTTTGAACCGTTGCCCCCCTATGCCTTCCTGTCTGATGGCATGACTGTACTTGTTACGATAGCTTTCAACTACTGTTGGCTCAAATTGAAGAGAAGTTAAGCTCGAGATTGCTAAAGAATTCCTTCAGGAGGATTTAGGAGGATGCAACATTTTTTCGAAAGTGGATTTGAATTGCTTTCTAGAATGGGGGTAGCAGTGGTGTTGGAATGAGAACAAGATTTGGCATCTCCGAATGTAGTATATATGCTCATTTGGATCCCTCAGTTGTAGATTTTTGTTTCTTATATAGAATGTTATAATTTCATAAGCTGTTGTGTGGTGTGCTTGCACTGTGGTGTGAACATCGGGGACCTAAATGATTATGCGCATAAATTCCAATGATGTTGAATATTAATATATTATATTTATTTATCCGTTGTATTTTGAGATTTGTTATTTAGGATTTATTTTAATGAATTTGTTATGATAGGATTAGTTGGTATTTTTTCATCTTTATCTTTTTGTTATTACAAGGGGATGGACTAGTTTATTTTTCTTTCATCTTTCTTCTTTTGTTATCTCAAGAGTCTATTTAAGGACTACTCTTAAGCTTATTATTCTAGGCCGATTGAATGATTAAATAAAATTATCTTCTTTAAAATTGGTATGGATTCCAATTTGTTCGTAGGTTCGGATTGTCATACATCAATTTGTTATCCGATCAAATAAAATTCTAATTACATTGCCTTTTGGGTCAACTATGAATCCGAAATTAACAATTTGTGTTCCTTTTTCGTATCTAATTTGCTTGACTGCTACCAAAGTAATGATGGGCCGCACTCGATGAAGTCTAGTTTTGCTCGCTCTGAAAGAATTAGTGCAAACATCAGGGACCTAGATGATTATGCACACGAATCCTAATGACGTAGAATAGTAATTTAATATATTTATTTATTCATTATATTTTGGAATTTGTTATTTAGGATTTATTTCAATGAATTTATTTTGATAGGATTTGCTGATTGGATTAGTTGATCTTTCTTCTATCTTTATTCTTTTGTTATCTCAAAGCCTATTTAAGGACTCTTAAACTTGTATTCTGGGATGATTGCATGTTTAAATAAAATTACTTTCTTGAGAATTGGTGTGGATTTCAAATCACCCTTAAGTGCGGCTTTCTAGGGCTTTTTTAGGTGCGGATTCCTAAAAGTTTGGTTCGTGATTGTACTGAATCACATTATGAACAAAAGGAGGGCAGTCTAATATTGTTTTGTAGATGCATTAGTCCAAAACATTGGAATTAATTATTCAGTGCTACATGTAGGAAATATAAAATTGTGTTGGGATTAACTCTAGTGTGATTTTACTTTTATACTGAGAAGCTGTTTCTTTGTAACGTGTTATGTGACATGGAACTTCTTGAAATATGATTCCACTTCTTTCTTTTGTAGACAATTGAGATAGATGAGATTTAGTTATTACCTCAAACTTGTTTCGTTATTGCTAGAGGTCTAGGACCAGAAATGCATACTAACGCAGGCTAACTCGGTTGGTTCACCTCGTTAGGAGGTCAACTGGTCGAGGGTTCGAGAGCCATACCCTCTCCCAAGCTATATGACCTACTAGTGGGCTCCCCAGCCCGCAACCCCCCCACCCCACCAACACAAAAAAATAAAAAAAAGAAGAAAGAAATGCATTAAAGCATTGTACAGTTTTTTCGATGCAAGCCAGTTATTTTTGGATGTTGTTCGTATATAATATTGATGTGTAAACAATCACCAAGTCAATAGCCGGTTAAACCTTCAAGTCTGTCCCTCATACACCTGTCAATATTCTCCTCCAATATACTCACTACTATCTGACTTCATTTGCGAGTTAGTGAGATAAGTGTCCAAACAACCCATAACGACATCAGTGTCCAAACAACTCATAACGACATCGTCCAAAAATAGCCTTCAGGTTAGCGTGATCCCGACCCTTCGGGTTAGATTGATCTCAGTCCAGGTCTCCCAGACCTCGCGCCTTTAGGTCAACGAGACTCCGACCTATCAGGCCTACATAACCTCTCTCCTCAGGTCTGCCAACCTTCAACTAGGTCATTCGAATAACGCCCCAAACACCTACCGACACATCCTCCCTAGGTCAACACATGTACTATGTGTTCAGTGTACACGCATCCTTGGCACAGTGTACGACTGGTGGATAAGGGGTGTCATTTGTAAAACCATACCAAGGACCACCCATAAGTGTCGAAATGATTAGGAAATAGAATCTGACACCAAAATCAACTAAGCATCCGACAAATAAATACATGTGGCGGAGGTGAAGGGCGCCAAGTATGACTCTCATATCATTCTTCTCACTCCTAAGAATCCCTAATCTCTGTGTGTGTGTGTGTGTGTTTCAGACTATTATCTTCCTCTCCAAGTTTTCTAACTTGATTGTTTGAGGATCATTGGCCGGCACTACACCGGTGTCTCAGAGACCTCGCTTCTCATCTCGCAGGCTTGTAACCGCTCGGAGGGCTGATAACCATTCTTCTTAGCTTATACTATCAACATTTTGATTGTCTTGTAATGTTGTGTATTTGTACATGATTTTTCCATTAAAATGCATCATTTGTGTAGTAAAAAATCCTAACAAGCAAAAGACAAAAAAGTCCTAACAAGCAAGAAAGTGGGCTCCTTTATCATCTACCAAGTACAAACCAACCCCCAGAACTTTTTCTTCCTGAAATCTTAATCACAGGACTGTCGTTCTATGATAGTTTTAGTCCTGCACAATCGATCAAGCAATTGAGGATCTTGATTGGGTGTCCTCTATTTCTCCCGATGGTGAACTTTTTTGTTTCCACACACACACACGCACGCATATATTTCTGTCTTGTGAAGGCAGTCTTGGTGTAATGGTAGAGTTATCGCCATGTGACCTGGAGGTCATTGGTTCGAGGCGTGAAAACCTCTTGCAATTGTTAGGTAAGGCTACGTATTATAAACCCATCGTAGTCTGCCCTCGCCTTCGGACCCCACATACGCGGGAGCTTGGTGCATCAGACTGCCCTATATTTTGTCTTGTATGAAACAATGGAATTTATATAGATATGTTTGTTAATGTATAGTGGAAATCAGGTGTAATGGAAGTGAGATTAAATTGTAGATTTACTAAAATCTCTTAATACTAAGGAAATATTGGTGTTGTGGATGAATATTTGTGGCAATGATTAAATATCTCAATATATTAAGCAGGTTTAGTTGCACAAAGCGGGGGCAAGGGCGAGAGCGGGATTGGAGGCATGGGAGTAAGGGCATATAGAAAAATCCAAGGTTGGGAGCACTTATGTGAGCATTTATATATTTTATATATTATAAGAAATATTATTTTACTTAATTATAATATATATTAAAATATGAATAAATATTATAAATTAGTGTCAATTATAAATTATTAATTTTATATATAAAAAAATACTATGTAAATATAATGTACTAGAATACATTTGAGTGAATTTTATTATATAATCTTATTAATTTTATTGATTTTCTCCTATTTTGTACCTTTTCTTTGTTTTTTGGGGATTAAATTCTTTGAGAGATTTTATCTTAGTTGGGAGCGAGGATTTTTTTTATTTTTTTTATTTTTTTTAATGGGAGTGAGATTCTTATAAAATTTTTACTTTGGAACGCGGGAGCGAGGTTTGGATGCAAATTTGTCACCCAGTAAAAGGATGTGCAACTAAGATATGAGGTATATGTTAGGTTTTTTTTATTTATACCTCCCATCTAGTTTTGGATTGTGTCTTAATTGAGTTGTGTTGAGCTGAGTTGAGTTGTATGGGTTGTTAATTCTTCTTGTTATTTTTATGTTAAGCAGATTGATTGTTTGTTTACCACTAAATTGTAGCTTTCTTGCAAAAATGATATGTTTTTTTTCTCTCCTTAACTGCATCCATATTTTCTATGGTTTCGCATGGATCATCCTTTCATGTTAATGCTCATCTGCATTCTTTTTTTATTTTTTTATTTCTATGCATCAAACGATTGATGTGTACACATTTTACACATTTGTGACATCAAAATATGTTTTTTTATTTATTATTTATATCT
>JAOTRH010154650.1:0-13121 GCA_034768845.1 Heliamphora exappendiculata | reverse complement strand
ATGTATATATTTTTTCGATCGACATCCCCACTGCACGTTGTGCCCGGTTGTAGTGTTCGGATATGATCTGGGAGCCGGGGTTTCAGGGAGCGCTTAGTTATCCAAAGATCGTTGCTCGGTCATTCAGGTGGTAGCTTAGTGGCCCAAGTCTTTTGAGTTGCCCTCCTGAATAATGACGGTTGGCCTGGCCTAGAGCCTGGTGTTACTGACGTGGCGCGTCTTGAGTGGCGCGCGGAGGCGGTGACAGACGCTGAGTAATGATTATTCGCGTCTTTTCGAGCGTACGGCGCATTAAATATACTTGCCGTTCGAAACGATGGGTATAAAAACCCATCGCGTCGCCATTCCTATTTTTTCTGCCACCTTGCTCCTTCGAACCTTCAACTCTCTCTGCAACTTCTGGCGTGCTGAACTTCCATTTTCAGCGACATATTTTTCCAGAAATCGGTGTCGGTCTCCCGTTGCAAAAACTTGTAAGCATCTCGCATCCCTTTTGGCCGCTCTTTTGCTGCTTTGAGTCCAGTTTGCCTTTGTTTCTTTCCTTCTCTTCTCTTCTCTCTTCATTCCTCTTCGAAAATGGGCAAACTCAGAAAGCTTGTATCATCGCCGGTGGCCATGCGTGAATTTTGACGACGATACAACGTTCCAGAGGATGTTGGCATCACCCTCGCTAATATCGGTGATTCCCGAGAAGGGAATTGGGAATAGCTCCAACTTCCACTTGTAGCCATAGTGGAAGGAGGAGTTCTATTTTCCATTCATCCCCTTCTTCGGCGAGTCCTCCGGCATTACCGGGTAAGCCCCAAGTAAGTCTCTTCGAACGTGTTCAGAGTAGTCATGGGGGTTGTAGAACTAAACCGTATCTTAGGTACCGAACTCGGTATCTGGGATATAGTTTATTGCTACAATATGGTGAAGCACTCCACCGGGTCATACTACCTCAAGGCAAAGAAAGTGGTCGAGAAACTTGTCATCGAGTTACCGAACTCCGGTAAAGACGTCGACGATGACTTTCTTTATATCACGGGGAACTTCGAGTTCAGTGCCGGGGAAGAGCAGGACATCTTCATCATCCCGAGAAAGGACGGACTGGGACCTGGTAGGTTCCCCCACCACTTGTTTGTTGTTATTCTTTATTCAGAGTTCCATCTATGTGTATTTTTGATTTCTTCTAATTTTCTTTGTTCGGTACAGGTGAAATTGCGAACAACCGAGCTCATGGCCCTCTCCCCAGTGTTCGTCTCAAAGATTTGAAGAAAGTGTGGGAGTACAAGGCCCTCCCCGAATAGAGAGGTCTTGGGAGGGCTGCACACATCTTGGTGAAATACGTCCCCACGTACAAGAGCTTCATTCGCCCCAACACTTTGAGGGTTCGGATAACTACGGCTGCTTCAGATCCAGCCAAAGTTCCAGAAGCTATCGTCCTTCCCTTCACTACTGCGGAGAGGCAAGTGACCGTTGTCCAACCTTCACTCGCCATAGCTGAGCCTGGACCCTCCTCACTGGGGTATACCATCTCAATTTCATCTTCCTCATCTTCCTCTATTGATTTTTCCATCTTCGAAGAGATTGCTGACATGACCCAAAAGAAAGCTGTCGCCGCCGACCTCAGCCAATTCCTGACTCTGGGTGGTCCGAAAAGGAAAGCAACTGCTGCGCCTTCGGCACCAGCCAGCCTTGCTTCCGAGCTGGCGGAGGAGGCTGTTCCAATCTCAAAGGTCAAGTCTCCGCCACCACCGAAGAAGCTGAAGAAGATAGAGGGATCCCCACCAAAGGACAAGGGGAAGGTGAGGGAGAGGGAGAGGAAGGAGAAGGAGAAGGAGAAAAAGGAAAAATGGAAGGTTGTGGCGGAACAGCCTGGTGAGGCCGAGCCGTGGTCACCCAAACTCAGGAGGGGTAACCGAGCCATCACCATTGATGACAAGGAAAAATCCCCAGATACCGCTTTCTGTCTGTCCAAAGCCTTGTTACTTCCTGTTGATATGGAGGAGGCTCGGAAGCTCCCCCACGAGCAGTTGGTGAAATCCTCTATTTGCCATTCGGTTCAGGTACTGCTTCCGCGCATCTTCTTCGATTTCTCCGGTCCTTCATCTTTTGCCTTATGCTTTTCATTATCCTTTCTTTTATCGTCCAGCGTCTCCAGCGCCTTGTGGCCGCGATGGAGAGATTGGAGGAGAGGGAGCTCGAACTGACGAGGCTCTGTGAGAAGAATCAGCAGTACCTCTAGTAACTGTCAAAGACGGAGGCCAGCATTCGAGCAAAGGATAAGCTGCTCGGCACCGCTCATGCTCTGCTCTCCGAGCTGGAGATCTCCCTAAAGAACCGTTTGAAGGAGAAAGAGAAGTCCCTGGCCGACACAATGGTGCTTCTCGGTCAAACGGAAGCCGAACTGGATACAGCAAAGGAGGAGGCCTCCAAAGCCTATGCTGCCGGTGTTGCTGAGGCGACCGAGGACTATAAGTCCCAGATTCCTGGCCTATAAGATGTTATTTTCATCTTTTCCTGGGAAGCTGCTCTGAAGGCCGCTGGAGTTGACGAATCTTCCCCTTTATACAAGAAGGTCCCCCTTCCAAGCAAGCAGGCAGTGGAGGAGGTTGGCAAAGAAGTTGGGGATGCTGAGGCCGGTCTTGCTGAAGCTGTCGTTCAAGAGAACGCTGAGGTGGAGGTGGTTGTGCCTACAGCCGTCGAGGAAGTAGGTACCCCGGTGGAAACCACCAAAGATTTTTTGGCCGCTCCTTGAAGGCTTTATGTTCTTCTTCCCTTTATTCATTGTTGTACTGCCTTTAAGGGCTTTCCTTGTAGTTTCGAGGGTTTCAGCTCCTCTTTTATTTAATGAAAAAGAACTTTTTTACCTGAGTCTTGCTTTCCATATTTGCACTGCCTCTGATTGACTTCCATACTAATAGCCTCGGTAATTCGGGCATACTTCCACACTTAGCATTTTTAGCTAAATTATCCTAAGTGTGAGTCCAAACTTTTAGTCCTCTTATGGTTAAACATTCTAAGTATGAGATTTAGCATCCACACTATAGGCTTAGTGAGTTCGGATGAATATCGAACTTAGCCTTATTAGGCTTAAACATCCTGAGTATGGGATTAATATTCGTACTAAGTGTTAAATTTATTCGAATAAACATCAAATTTAGCATTTTTAGGCTTAATCATCCTAAGTATGGGATTATTATCCATACTAAGAGCTAGATAAATTCGGATAAATTTTGAACTTAGTCTTTTTTTAGGCTTAAACATCCCAAGTATGTGATCAGCATCCATACTAAGGGATTAAATAGTTCGAATAAATTTCGAACTTAGCCTTTTTAGGCTTAATCATCATAAGTATGGAATTATCATCCATACTAAGGGTTAGATGAGTTCGGATAAACTTCGAACTTAATCTCTTTTTTAGGCTTAAATATCATAGGTATGGGATCAACATCCATACTAAGTGATTAAATAGTTCGGATAAATTTTGAACTTTACCTTTTTAGGCTTAATCATCGTAAGTATGGAATTATCATTCATACTAAGGGCTAGATGAATTCATATAAACATCGAACTTAGGCTTGCAGAAGCTCACTGTGCTTGTCGTACTCAGGGTATCGGTGTATGCCCCCAAAGTTTTTGTCAAGAATGTCAAATGGTAAAAACTTTAATGAAGGAAAAAAGCTCAGGTCAGACACCGGAGTTTATTGTAAATAATAAAAAATTACAAGAAACTAAAAGACTAAAAGTAAAACTTGCAGAGATTGTTAGCGTTCCATGGCTTGGGGATTGCCTTTCCATTCATGTCTTCCAGGTGGTATGCCCCAGTGCCGCCCTTGGACGTAACCTTGTACGGACCATCCCAATTCTGGCCAAACTTTCCCTGTATCGGATCCTTCATATGGCCGATCACTTTCCTTAGGACCAGATCTCCTATGCCGAACTCACGATGTTTCACCCTTTTATTGTACCCCTCGGTGAGGGCTTGCTGATAGGATGCCAATTTAATGGTGGCCATCATCCTTTGTTCTTCTGCTAAATCTAGGTCCAAGGCTAGTGCCTTATCATTTGATTCGGGGGTATTTACCTCTGTTCGGATTGTCGATAACCCTACTTCTAATAATATGACTGCCTCTACTCCACAGGCCAAGGAAAAGGGGGTTTCACCAGTAGACCTTCTGGGAGTTGTTCGGTAAGTCCATAGAACTGAGGGCAACTCTTCAACCCATCTTCATTTAGCAGCATCTAGCCTCTTCTTTAACCCATCGATGATGGTCTTGTTGGTAGCCTCTGCCTGTCCAATACTCTGAGGGTATGCCGGGGTAGAGAAGTAATTCTTAATCCCAAGCCCCGAACAAAAATTCTTAAATAGAAAACTGTCGAACTGAGTGCTGTTATCGGAGATAATTGCTCAGAAAATGCCGAACCGAGTGATGATGTTCTTCCATGTGAACTTTTTTACATCAACATCTCTTACGTTGGCCAAGAGCTCGGCCTCCACCCACTTTGTGAAGTAGTCTATGGCAACGAGGAGATATTTCCTGTTGCTCGTGGCCTTTGGAAAATGGCCCACTATGTCATATTCCCACTAGGCAAAAGGCCACGGGCTTGTAAATCGGGAGAGGTTTTCGGCTGGGATGTGTATGTTTGGGCTGAACCTTTGGCACTTCTCACACTTCTGGACATACTGTTCTGCGTCCTTCTGCATGTAGGGCCACCAATAGCCTTGTGAGATTTCTCGGTGAGCCAATAACCGCCCCCAGTATGGTTGCCACTAATCCCTTCGTGTATTTGGAATAAGAGATCTTGGACTTTGTTCGGATCCACGCAGAAGAGGTAGGGCCCGGTAAAAGACTTCTTGTACAGATCCCCCGAACTAGACATCCAAAACCTAGCTAACTTCATTCTAATAGTCCGAGCTTCCCTCTAATCGGCTGGTAGCTTGCCTTTCACCAGGTATTCTTTCAAGGGATTCATCCAGTTGGGACCCAGTTCCAAGCAGTAGACCGGCCTCCCATCGTGGTTGACAATGCTCGGTTGTTGGAGGACTTCCATCGAAATTACCCTTTCTTTCTTAGAATTAACAGCTGACGTCAGGCAGGCCAGAGAATTGGCATGGCTGTTCTCTCGGGATGAGAGTTGGGCGATCTCAAAATATGGGATGTCTTTGGCCAGTTGTTGTGCTAATTGGAAGTACGTCTGTATTCTGTCATATCTGGCTAGGTACTCTCCTTTGAATTGACTTACCACTAACTGAGAATCACAAAACACTTTGACCTTTGTGGCCTTTAGCTCAATGACATCTCAAAGCCCAGCTAGCAAGGCTTCGTATTCGGCTTCATTGTTGGTGGCCTGGAAGTCCAGCCAAACAGCCCTCTTCATGAGGATTCCCTCAGGGATATATAGTACTATTCCCGCTCTAGCCCCCCTGTTGCATGAAGAGCCGTCCACGTAGAGCTTCCAAGTATCTTTTGAGTTCTCATTTTCAAGGGTTGTTGGCTGGGTAATTTGCCCCCGGTGTCCGCCAAACTTCCTTTCTGGCTGAATTCGGCGATGAAGTCGGTCAAAACTTGGCCTTTTATAGCTGTCATGGGACAGAAGGTGATGTCGTGCTCCCCGAGCTCCACAGCCCACCTTGCTACTCTATCTGAAAAGTTAGCTTTTTGAAGTAATGATTGAATGGGGTGTTCGGTAATTACCTTGATCGAGTGTGCTCTGAAATAGTGGATGAGTTTACGAGAGGCAACGACCAGGGCCAGTGTAAGCTTCTCCAAAGGCAGGTACCTTGTCTCTGGGTCAAGAAGGACCTTGCTCACATAGTAGATTGGCTTTTGGACTTTGTCTTCCACCCTCAGGAGTACCGCACTTACAGCTCGACTAGACACAGCAAGGTATAAGAATAGGGTCTCTCCACTATTCGGCACCGTTAATAGTGGGGGAGATGAGGGTACTGCTTTAGTTCGGCTAAGGCTTTCTCACTTTCTTCAACCCACTTGAACTGGTTAGCCCTTTTCATTGCTTTGAAGAAAGGATAACACCATTCGGACGCTCGACTAATGAATCGGTTGAGTGCGGCGGCCATTCCCGTGAGCTTTTGGACTTTCTTCAAATTCTGTGGACTTTTTAAAGTCTGAATGGCTGAAATTTTTTTGGAATTTACCTCTATTCCTCTGTGAGTAACAAGGAAACCTAAGAATTTTCTCGAACTGACTCCAAAAGCACACTTGGAGGCATTAAGCCTTAATTTGTAATCCTTGAGGATTTTGAATGTCCTTATCAGATCTTTCAGATACTTGTTTGGGTGCTTGGTCTTCACAACTATGTCATCTATGTAGACCTCCATCGTTTTACCGATCAAGTCGGCGAACATTTTTATTGCATGCCTTTGGTAAGTGGCTCCAGCATTCTTCAATCCGAATGGCATTACCTTGTAGCAGTAAATTTTGGTAAGTGGCTCTAGCATTCTTTAATTCGAATGGCATTACCTTGTAGCAGTAAATTTCTTGATGAGTGATAAATGTTGTCTTCTCCATATCTGGGAGATACATAACAATCTGGTGGTATCCTCTATAGGCATCTAGGAAACTCATCCTCTCATGCCCTGCCGTTGAATTGACGAGCTGATATATTCGGGGCAGAAGAAAGCAATCTTTAGGGCAAGCTTTATTGAGATCAGTGAAGTCAAAACAGACTCGCCACTTTTCATCCTTCTTCTTGACTACCACGGTATTTGCCAACCAAGTTGGGTAGTGGACTTCCTTGATAGCTTCAGCTTCTGGACCTTCTCAACCACATCGTCCACATGGTGTGGGGCTGACTTTTTAGGTTTCTGTACTACTGGTTTTCTCTGGAGATCCACGTTTAGACGGTGGCTGATTACTTCGGAATCTATCCTTGGCATTTCGTATGGCGTCCACGTAAAGACCTCCTTGTGATCCTTCAAGAATTTAACCAGTTCAGTCTCCTCTTGCTCGATCATGGTTGTTCTGAGCAAAAACAACCGATCTGGGTCCTCCGGGCTAATGACGACTTTCTTTAGGTCCTCTACCACTTTCTCCTCAGCTATTCGGCTGTAGTCGAGGATTGTTGGGCTATCTTCCACTTCTACGGTCTTCACCTCTGGAAACTGTTCGGGACTCTTCATCGTGGCTAAGAAGCACTGTCTCGCCGTATGTTGGTCTCCTCTGATCTCAACTATCTCTTGGCCCACTTAGAACTTTACGGTTTGATGGTAGGTTAAGGGTACTGCACCCAAGCTATGGGTCCGCGTCCTTCCTACAATAGCATTATAGGTAGATGGTTGGTTAACGACAAGGAATTCAGTACTTACAGCTGCGGGGCCTGCCTTTACTGGTACGAAGATCTTGCCAACAAGCCTTACTGGGTTCGTACCAATGCCGATCAGGGGAGTCATACACTTTTTGAGCGCTGAGTCTTTCGGTCCCAATTTCTGAAACAGGCTGTAGTACATGATATCCACGGAACTCCCTTGGTCTACTAGCACACGCATCACATCGTAATTGGCAATGCGTAGTGTTGGAACCAAGGCATCATTGTGAGGTCGATGAATTCCTTCAAGGTCTTCCTCCGAGAAGCTGATCCCCTTGGGCTGGCTTTGACGGGAGTCCCCTTCTGTCTTCCTTCGCTTGACCTCGTCCACCTTCATGGCTTGTGCAATGGTCCTAGCGTGGTGCCGAACCATAGTTCGGGTGATCGGCTCAGCCGTGCCATGGATCATCTTTACCACGCCGAGTGGAGGATCTCCTTGTTCGGCCCTCTAGCCTTTTTCACGGTTCATTCCTTCCCGAGCAGTCTTTTCGGCATCAACGAATTCAAGTAGATGCCCTGCTTGCACCAAGTCTTTCAAGTGTCTCTTGAAGGTCCTGGACTCTCTAGTCAGGTGGCCATGATATCTGTGATAGTGACACTTCTTCTTCTGATCTCGTCTGTTCGGATCTCCCATCAGCTTTGGCGGCCACTGAAAATAGGGCCTATCCTTGATCTGATCCAAGAGCTTATGTATGGGCTCTTTGAATATCGTTTGCAATGCCTGGTAAGCCACTGACTCCTTCTTTTCCTGGGAAGGCTTCTTGGACTTCTGGTCTTTTCGGCCTTTGTCCCTTTTCTCAGGCTGCTTGACCGAGTCTACACTTTGCTCGGCATGGCTTATATCTTCTTCCACCTTCGCATGTTGCTCTATTTTCACCATCAGTTCGGACATTGTGGAAACGGTCTTCTTAGTGAGGGATTGCCTCAAACGACTCTGAGGAGGTAGCCCGATCTTGAATGACGCCACAACAAGTTGCTCAGTGCAATCCTCAATCTCGTTGTAGGTCTCCCAGTATCGCCGAACGTACTCCCGAATTGTCTCTCCATCACTTTTTCGTAAGGCCAGTAGCGTGTTAAAGCTCCTCGGCTGTCTACTGTTGGTTATGAACCAAGCAGTGAAAGACTCAGCCAGTTGCTGCCAGTTCATTATGGACCGTGGTGGCAACTTGTGGAACCAACTAAGGGCTGTCTCCCCCAGGCTAGATGGGAGCATGCGGCAAAGGAGCCCATCATTATCGCTCCAAAGCGTCATTGCCTGTCTGTATTGCTGAACATGGCTGACTGGATCCGTTTTCCCGTCATACATCTCAAACTTGGGTGGAGAAAACTTGCGTGGTGGATCAGCATTCTCTATGACTTCGGCCAATGGTGAGACCGAGATCTGTTCAATGGCCCTTCTTGCCACGTCTCGGGCTGTTCGGCCACCACCATGCTACAACCGGGAGTCCATCCTTTCTTCCAACCAGAGACGTAAATCTTGTTTTGGATCCAGTTCTGCCCGAGTAACCCTCTCCTGGCTTGGTTGAACTGATTCCGTTTTGACGATTTTGGAACTTCTCAAGCTCACCTCTGGTTCTCTGCGCCTTCGCCTCTGAGGGTGACTCAGGCTGTAGGATTCCGGACTACACTCGGTCTCCTCTTGTTCAGGACTTTCTCTTTGCCTCACACGCGGCTCCCTTCGAGCCTCTTGACGCTGGATCAGCCGCCTGAGCTCGTCGATCTCTTTGTCATGTTGCTCCATTCTCTTCTACGGGTTGTTGATAAGCCTATCTCGCCTGGCCAACCTCTCCGCCAATCTCCCTCTATCTCTTGAAGATGGAGGAGAAGGTCTTTCTCCTTTGGAACTCGTGGTTGAGTAGCGCAACTACCTCCCATTGTGGGAGGCATCGTCCCTTCGTCTTCAAACCTTTGAAGGGACTCTGTGGGCCCTTGGCCTATCCGGAATAACCGGAATAGACCTCTGAGGAATATCATCTCGGGTTCGATTTCCAGTGAATCCCGTTGGAGTGTGGCTCATGATTCCGTTGGTTCGAGATCGTCGTTCCCACCGACGGCGCCAAATTGTGCGCGGTACAAACTGGCTGGGCTTGTTCGGCACAATCAAGACCAGGTAAATTGGCCCAATACTGATGAGCCCGAACAGGATATGGGCTGGATTCCTCTCCGCCAAACTCATTGGATGCTTCTTGTTCCGTCGCTGAACTCCTGCAACCACCAAAAACATCGTTAGCGCCTACCGGCCGGTTATGACCGGGAGGCACTCCGACGCTCAAGTATGATATCTCTCTGAGAGATTTCTAAACAAAAGTTTAGGTTTAAGAATTGCGTACGTGTAGATTTCAGAGTGTCTTCCTTTATATAGGGGATGAAAACCCCATGAGGCTGAATCCTCTTAGAATTCTGCCTCTTGATTCTTTAGAGATTTTCTTCCTATCTTGATGTTATTTGTTTATATCCCTTTCATCTTATTAAACTGTGTTGAGGAAGGTATCTTATTGAGATATTCTTCCTATTGGGGATGGATACTTATTATTCCATTTAGAGAGCCAATATAGGCCTTATTAGTCCGGGCTGCCCCTTCATGGGGCGGGCCGAGCTCGTAGGGTCCGAACAACTGGTGATCCAGGCTTTTAGGTCTATTGGAGCAGGCATGATAGGAACCAGTATGTTTCGGCTGGGCCTTTGGCCCTAGAGTATTTTGTCCACCCTCATATATATATATATATATATATATATATATATTGATAAATTCAATTTATTAAATTATACGTGAAAATATATAGAATCAATTTTATGTGAATTTTTATCTACTGGCTATTAAAATATAATTTTTATTTTAAAAATAAAAAAGTTTCATTATTGTCATGATTAAAATAATTCTTAAGATGAATATCTTCTAAATTTATAATAATTAATTTTTTTAATAAAGCTAAAAGTAACGCGTGTTCGTACTTTAATCAATTATAGTATCTAATAAAAAATGAACAAATTACAAATACCTCATATCTTGTAAATACTTTGAATTCCTCAAGTACGAGAAATTACATTCCGCCCTTCAAAATTAATTTTCGCGTAATAATGAATCTGCTTATGTTAAATGAGAGTTTTAGATGAAAAATTCTGCTTATATCACCCAATTATAATTTGGAAGGACAAAACTACCCTTGCTACCCTTTTTTTTTTTGTAATAGAAAAAACCTACAGATCACTCCCAATGATAAAAAAATTTAAATGACGCCATTGACTTACAAAAACCTTGACTCTTTTTTTTCCCTTCCCCCTATCATTTCTTCCTTTAAAACAAAAAAAAAAAAAAAAAAGATTGAGCTTCACTCCGTTCTTTAATGAATTGAGCCGATCCAATCTAATTAATTTTGAGCCCAAAATATACTCACTTTAATTATTTAAATCGTTTATTTTATTATTCACACCGTATAAGTTATTTATATAAAAAATTAAATTAATAAAATATCTTTAATTATCTAAACAATTCATATTACTTTACTATTATTTTCTAAACACAAATATAATTTGTTCACACAATTAATAATATCCAATTAATATAATTTTTTATATAAATAATTCAAACTCCATGAACAATAAAATGAATAGCTCAAATCATTAAAATAAACTCATTTTGAGCCTAAAATTGGCTCAACTAAATCACTCCAATTCATCAAAAGACTAAAGAGAAACTGCACTTGTTTTTTAATAAGATTGCCAAGATAATAAGACCATGTTTGGTAACGTTTATATTTTTTTTATTTTTTATTTATAATAAACAAAGTCATGTTTGACACATAAATATTTGAAAAATAAAAACCAAAAATTCTCAACTAATGTAGTCATTGAATATGGTGGCCAAAAATAGTAATACAAAATAATAACTAAATATGTTGACCAATGATAATAACAAAAGGTACTGATGGTGATTGAAAGTGACAGCCTTATGTGATAGTCAGATATGATGGTTAAATATGATAGTTAAAGATAGTGACCAACGATTATGGTCGAAAAAAAATAATTATTAAATATGTTTTTTTTATTTATATGATGGTTGAAGGTAGTAGTAGTCTTATGAAAACACATTTTTAGGTTTATTAAGATTTATTAAATTTTAAAAATTATTTTTATTTTTAAAAAAATTATTAAATATGTTTTTATTTATAATTTATAAAAAAATTAAAATAAAAAACAACAAATATGAGACGTTACCCAATGGTGACCCAATGGGGACTAAGTGTTGTATTTAAAAACCCTCCTTTGCTGAGCACACTTATATTCATTCATATTCTCATAATTGACTGATACCTGAAGTTACGAACATTACATGAGATAACGATGTAGAGTTCCCATTTAATATATTTATGGCATATGTTTTTAAAGGTGGGTTAGATTAAGGTTCTGATTGACAATTTTAAGTTTTTAATTTTTTGATTAAAAATATTAAAAAGTTAAGATTATTTGTTTAATAAAAAAATAAAAAAATAAAAAATAAAATTAAAAAACAAAAATTTTAAATTATTCGATTCAAATTCTCACTACTTTCTCACCACTTTTAAAATATAATAATATTTTTTATTCATAAATTATTTACTACCATTATCAATTACATATAATTATTAATATCAAATATATAAAAAAATAAAATTATTTATTTTAAATAAAAAAAATTAACTTTTTATCTAAATATTTAACTTAAAAAAAATTAATTTTTAAACTAATTATCAATCAAAACCTAATTCGTTATAATTTTTATCTCTTATTGTAAAAGATTATTTTTTAAAATCATAAATACATAATGTACATATACTGAGAAAGCACACCATATATGACCTTTCTACTGAACAACTTCTCGCCCCCCATAAACAAATCCTAACCTTCTCATCTCCTGATCTCCCCTCCCCTCCTCTCCCCTTTTATCCTCTCTCTCTCTCTCTCTCTCTCTCTCTCTCTCTCCGATCCAACAACAACAACAATGAGCAATGGCAGCAACAAAAATTATTAAGGTAAATTACAATGACCTCATATGGGATTTCAATCAAATAAAATCAAACGTGTGATGAAGTTTCGATCAAATACAGTCAACTCACACGTTAACAAAATACAATCAAACGTGTGATAAAATTTCAATCGTGTGATGAAGTTTCGATCAAATACAGTCAACTCACACGATAACAAAATACAGTCAAACGTGTGATGAAATTTCGATCAAATACAGTCAAACTCACACATTAACGCCGTTAGATTTCGTTTGCCTTAATAAATTTATTCTAATTTTGCCCCCGCAACAAATCTGTTTCTTTATTTTTTTTATAAAATTTATAAACTAATAATAAATTTAGTAATTTACCAACGATCGAAATCGTTTACTAGCAATGTTAGGTCGTTAAAAGGGTAGTGAATGTTGTCGATTGAGAAATAATTTATATTTTACAATTAATTTGTGAGTGTAATAGCTCAAGAAAAAAGTTTTAAAAAAAAAAGGAAAGGAAGAGGAACGGGTGCCGGAATCCCCCACTGCTGCACCTCTTGAACGTGTCAGCAACGTCGACGCTGGCGTTGGCGTAGTGGCTGGCGTCGGCGGCGACTGGCACGGTGGAACGAGACAGAGAGAGACAGAGACAGAGAGAGACAGAGGGAGATGAGAGAGAGATAAGATTTGGGGGGTTGCCGTTCCCTCGCGCTGCTTCTTCTTCCTCGGCGACGACTGGCACGGCGGTGGACGACAGAGACTGCACGGTGGTGGACGGCGGTGGACAGCAACAACTGCCACGGCGGTGGACGGCGGCGATTGGATTTTGGGGGTG
>JAOTRH010154639.1:0-13121 GCA_034768845.1 Heliamphora exappendiculata | reverse complement strand
TATATAAATTAATAAATTATTAATTACAAACTTATATAATATAATAAACTTTAAGTTTATAATTTTTAATTTAACTTTAATATATTAAACTATTATTGTATTATAAATTTAAATAAAAAAAATACCAAAAAAATTACAGGCCCGGTCAAGTCAGCCCAGAGGCCCGGGCGTAAGGCCCGAGCCCTTTATCCATAGGGTCTAGGCAGACCCTTAGACAAAAAAATCCGATTCGACCGAAAAATTTGACGAGAATTTGCTGGATTCGGGCCGAGCCCAAATTCACACATAAGAATAATAGATGTTGGATGAGATGTTTTTTATGTGATAATAATAATAAAAAGTTGTGATAAGAATAATGTAGGAAAGAAGCCTTTCTTCATTATCTTTAAAGTTTGAATTTATTCAACAAAATGGGCGAATTATCGATATTAGTAAAGTTATATGAGCCAATAGGCCTATGCAATTTTACTATTTTGTATGTATGCTATGCTCTTATGGTTGGATTACATAATTAATGTGTTCTAAAAGTAAATTTGAGTCAAAAAATAAAATTGTTTGCATATTTTATTAATCAGATTTGTTATTATTTAATTCGGGTATAATTACGAATTATGATGTGATAATTATATATATTTAATTAAATTATTATTATTTAATTAAACTATTTAAATAATTTATTGATCTGGTACTATTATTTTTTAATATTTTTTATCTACTGAGTGATCTAAAAAAATAATAATAGTACATTTAAGCACATATTATACCTTATTTTCATACATACAATTATAATAGTTATCTTCAACGTATCAATCATATATTATAATAAAGCACATTTATTTTAAAATTCAAGATTCTTTTTAGAAGGTAAACAATTTCAAAAACTATAGAATAGTATAAACATTTTTAAAATGACCACAATGCAAGAAAAATTCAAAAATACTACCTTATTGATCAATGAATTAATAATGACATTGATTTAATTTCTATATAGCATACTTTAAAAGAATCATTATTAAATGTAAAAAAAACATTATCATATTATGAATAAAATATCCAATGCTACCATGACATGTGCCTATTTATAATTTATAAATTTAAAATTTTGAAAAATTAACATTGGTACTTTGAACCTCATAGAACACACAATGTTTTCCTATAACATATAGTATAGATTAAAATCTCAATAGGAATATTGGCTTACTTATTTATTTTATTTTATAGTAATTTTTTTCAATAAATAAGCTAAAAAGATGATTTTTTAATCAAAATATAAAAAATTAAAAAAAATAATAAAATAGGCCAATAAACTGAGTTTTATATTAAGTACAATTCATAATTCCGTTGACAAGAAATATTCTATAATTTTGTTAATTCAAAGAATACCCAAAATATTGGAAAACGTACAAAAGAAGAGAAATTCCCATTTTTTTGGGTACATCAGAAAAAAAAGAACACAAATTAGTCTTCAGAGTACATAGTGCTCGTGACATCATCCCAAATCAGTTGGGTGACCGAGGAGGGGGGGATTCGCGAACAACAAGACTCTCCTCCTGTTCAGTTCCCAAATTGGCCATGTGATCTGCTCTTTGATTAGCCCATCTGAAAATATGCTGGATAGTACATGACGATCTATGCATAAGGAATTAGGAGTCTTTAGCCATTGCTCTATGTGGGAAAGTTTGTGGGGCGCTTTCGTTCATAATTTGGACAACATCAAGAGAATTAGATTATATGATTATGTTCCTTCATCCTTTCTCATATACAATGGCAAGGCCTCTGTAGATTGCCCATAAATCAAGATTGCCCATAGTTCAGTTTCAATGTTGAAGCTAGCACCCATCTTGCCATAGAACCCAAGCACCCATTTGCTTTTTCTCTCACGAAAAACTCCTCCAAAACCTGCTACACCTGTGCTAATTCTCCAGTAACCATCAGTATTCATCTTAATCTTATCTGCATGGGGACAAAGCCATTGGATTAATAAAGGTTTAGGTACAAAAACAGATTAATTAGAGTTAAAAGCCTAATAAATTTCAGCCATATAGTTTTTGATGTTAAGGACACTTGTGTTTATGTTGGCTTCTTTATTCTCAAAACTCTTAAGGTTTCTGTTCTTCCAAATCTGCCACAGGATAACCCCAAACAAACAGCCCCACCTAGAGTCCTTAGCTATATTATGTTTATTTCTAAGATTTTCTTTTAACCAAAAAGGAATGGACTTAAAAGCCCACTAGAGTATCAGCCTCTTTCTTTGAATTTAAACCATATTTCTTTGCCCTAAATGCAACATCTGAGTAAGTGATCAACATTTTTGGGAGATGTATTACATCTGGGGCAACTACCGTCAGTATTTAAGCCTCTAGACATCCTTAGGAGATTGGTAGGGAGCCTATAATGAAGAATGAGCCAAATGAAGCCTTTAAGTTTATGGGGAAGATTTAGTTTCCAAACCCAATTCCAACCATTAATACCATTGCAGTCATTATGGATGTAGCTATACAAAAGTTGCCATTCGAAGACCCCACCCAATGGGGCATGTCAGGAAAGGTGACATACCTAGAAATAATCACACTAGATATACTCTCAACATTGGCCGCACTAATATAAGGAAGAGTAGGAGTTAAGTTCTAATTTCCTTCCTCATTGATAATGTTCTTAACCAACATGTGATTGTTAGAGTAAGGTACAGGGTTCAATTCAGCCAAAGGTTCATTTTCACACCACCAATCATTCCAAAGAGATATAGAGTCCCCATTACCAATGTGCCATTTTATATTCTTCCTTAAGATTTCTTTAGTATTCATAATTCCTCTCCAGATGTGAGAACCTCTTTTAGTTCTAGTCCATTCATTCGATCGTTTGTTATTTAAGCATTTAGCCCCTAAGATTTTGGTCCAGAGAGATTCCCTATCACAGGTGAGCTTCCAACCAAGCTTACAGAGTAAAGCTCGATTTTGATCACTAGCTTTCCTTAGACCTTACCCCCTGGGCAAGAAAGTCCTAATTTAGCTAGGCAACAAAAGTACCAGTGACTTAAAGTCACGCCTGGACAAGAAAGTCCTAACTCGGCTAGACAACAAAAGTCCACGTGACCTAAAGTCACGCCTGGATAGGAAAGCCCTAGCTCGGCTAGGCAATGACGGTCCCGATGATTTCGAGTCACGCCTGACAAAGAAAGATTTAGCTCGATTGGCTAGCATCGGAGCGCCCAAGAAAAAAAAACTCAAGCCGACCTAGAAGAAGGAAATTTTGAAGATTTTCACATCTCATCGTTGGGTCACAATTGTTTGGGCGCCGTTGGGTCGAGTGTTCGGGTATCGTTGCGATGCGTAGTGAGTTAAAATCGGTAGAGCTCAAGCTCGGCTTGAACTATCCTAATTGGATGAACATTGAAGACAATGCCGACCTCTAATGACTTGGCATTTTGAGATTTCTACATCTTATTCCTGAGTCTCAAGGGGACGTGCTTGGCAAATCATAAGGTTTTGACTGATCAAAAAGACTTGCTCAGTTATACTACTGCTAGAATTAATTAACGGTGTTCGGGTGATCTTGTTAAGTTGTTAGGCATCTCAGTTCGGTACAATCTCAATATATTTGGAAACCTCCCGATCTCACCTAGTAATATGAGTCCGAGCTTCGTATTCTTGTGTAAAAACTTGAAAGCGAAAAAAAGAGAAGCGCAAGAACAATATAAGAACAACAGGTTTACGAAGCTGAATAGAAAAACTCCCATCTTTCATTAGTAAATAGCAGCATTTATAGAGCAGGAGCACGCCGACCTCACAGATGGGACGAGGTCGTGCAGTGCGAACTTAAACAGATTTATAAAAACAATGCAAACCTAATCTACCAGAGCTGCTCCAGTCCTCTCTTGGGCGGAAGGATCTTCAATGTGCTCCCCATCCTGAGTTTCTGGTGGGACCCCCTCGTCCTCCAGGGTTAGATCCACCGTGATGTTGGTAGAGGAGCTTTCTTGCTCGGGCCATAGAGGCTTGAGCTCCTCAAACTCGTTGTCAGCAGCAGGAGATTCAGGCGTTTGGTCGGGAGGAGGTGGCATGATATTGTCGGGGGCATGCCCGGGATGAGGGGGAGGTGCTTCAAGGTCTTGCCCGGACGAAGAAGGAGGAATGACTTGAACCGTTGATATTGGGTCGATCTCAGCTATTGGACCAGGTGGAATGGCCGTCCCTAGCAGGTGGACGAGCTATTCGGGGAAGGGGACTGTCGGCTGGATCTAAGGTACCACCCTGTGTAGGTTGGAGTCTGGACCGATCAGCGCCGCAGTGAGAGCAGCGTCCCATCCCATTTTGAAGATGGGGTTTTGCATGCTCATCACCTGAGCAGCGTAGAACTCCCTAGCCTTGTCATACCCTTCCTCGTACCTCTCCTTCGTCACGCGGGTAATAGTGGCTCGAAGGTCGGTGTTCTCCCATTCAAGGTTTATCTTAGCTCGGGATGCTTCATCCAGCCGACCTATTACCAAGGCCAAGTTGGCTTCGTTTTCTTTTACTGTGTCCATCACTTGGGTGATCCGCACCTCGGCGTCCTCCTTCGCCGAGCAAGCCTCGCTAACTTGTGACTGGAGGATCTTGACGTCCTCCTTAAGTTTCAGCACCTCGGCATGGAGAGCATCGTGCTTCTCCTGCAATTGACTGCACCGAGCGGCAGCTTCCATCCCCATTTGGAGGCCCTGTTCAGTAGTAGAGGTGATGTCAAACACAAAAGAGGAGAAATCAAGCAAAATAGCCAAGTAATAGTGATCCGGGTTCATACCGCAATAAGGTGCTGAGTGGCTTGTTTGGTTGGGGAGGAAGAAGGGATGGCCGCATAGGAATCTTTGTCCTTCTAAAGGCACAAGCTCTTGGCCAATGCCCAAGCCACATGGTGGCTCTCCTAGATAGAGTCTTGAGCAGTAATAGCCTTGCCGCAGTACGATGGAGAAAGGATGAGTGGCGCCTCACTAAGCTGCGCCGGGCTCTCTGCTCGGCTCAAAACTGGAGGAGCGGGAGCGTCAACCCGATGGCGAACCTCCCGTTCGGCGACCTCAGAAGAAGAGCTCCTCCTCTTGGAAGCTCGAGGTGCTGGAGGGGCCGGAGCAGAGACGGGAGCAGTTGCTCTGGTTGTAAGAGGGGGTGTTGGGGTTGGCCGCGAAGGCTGTGCGGCTGAGCTTCCTGCAGCTGGGTTGGCTGGCTGGGTCACTCCTGGCACGTTCCCAAGGTGGTAAAAAAGACAGCTAAGGGGCAGTACGTCAGCGAAGCTTGCTCAACAAGCCTCCCGACCAAAAGGCAAAGTAACAAATTGGGCAAGAGCATTGCATCATCTTTTAGCAGCTCGAGTTCTCGAGCAACAACAAGATGATGGGGGCAATTGAGGGGGATCAAGTTCCGACCAAAGCCACATGAGCACACATGGAAGCCGTACAGAGCAGCACTCCACGTCAGCACGACACATTCCTCTGCATGTTCATATCAGCTCGGGCAATAGGCCGAGCTGTACGGTGGCATATCCGAGCCCTAGATACTTTAAGGCACAAGGCCTGAGCTCAGCGAGAGTTCGACCCCAACATCCCAAAGAATTGGTGCTCGGCGCCGTTACGAGGAATGCTCGACACTGATAGCTGAGCAAGAAAAACTGCCTAAACCCTGGTATGAGCTAAATGGACAATATTGAAGATCATGTCCCGCGATATATATATTCGGGAGGTGATACGATGATGATGGATCAGTAATAAATAGGCCAACTCAAAGGTAAAATGGTCATATAGGGGTGGCTCTGCCCTAGCCTAAATTAGGCCTGAAGCTAGACCTGAATACTGATGGACATTTAAACATGACAAAAGGTATTTGCAGAGATATCTTGCAGAGATATTCGATGATGGCATTGATAAATCACAATCAAGACATTAATTGCTATGCATTGATTAGAGAGAAGAGGTACAACCCGACCAGCCCGGGTCGGGTCGGACTCCATGAACATGTCAAGTATTTTTCTACTTATAAATAGTTAATATTCACATAAAGAAAGGTAGGCTCTCTTCTACTAAGCCAAAACTCTACTAAAATTTACTCTCAAACTCTTCCTTATCTCTAAAATTTCTTGCCTAACTTGATCGTCGGAGGGTCCACCGGTATAAAGGCACCGGTGGGCATCTCAACCCCTTTCTTGTGCAGACAAATACGTGGCATTCTCTCCTTATTCACAGCCAACTTGGACGGACCAATAGATTTCTATCCTGATCCTCTACAGATATTTCTTTCTTTAATTGTTGCCTTTAATTTTGATACTCATGTGAGCACGATCAGCAAATTTATTTAGAAAAATTATTAAGTACTTTTAAAGTATTATATAATATTGCTTGCGTGATATTTTTGGTAAATAAAAAAAATTGATACACATGTCCTGTTTGGGATAATTACTTATTTGCTTATTTTGTTTAGCTTATTTTTGTCTATAGTAAACTTTTTGTTCCATTGTTTAGTCGAATTACTATAGTGACGAGTTGAAAAAGTAAAAATTATTAATTAAAATATAAAAAAAATTTAAAAAAAGATAAAAATAAGCCACAATAAGCTAATTAGCCAAATTTAATGTTGCTTATTTTCGTTTTTATTGAACTTTTTAATCTTTCCATCAAACTTTTTAACTTTTTCAATTCATCTCATCAAGATGATTTGAAAAAATAAGCTACAACAAAAAAGATAAAAATAAACAAAATGTTTGCAATTTAACCGAAACAAGTGTCACTTTTTTTGTCTTTCGTCTACTTAACAAAAGTAAATCAATAACTCCAAGAGGTTGGCCTAATGATCAAAGTATGGGATTTGTGTGGCTTATTCTTTTTTAAATCTCAAGTTCGAATTCTCTTATGTGTTTTTAACTCTTTAAGGTTAATTCATACGAGATTTTACTTTGGCCGGCGATTAGTGAATCGTGAGATTAGTTCTTCAAAAATTAGTCGAGAATTGCACAAGAATGCAAATCGAGGTGCTTGAAAACTACTGAATAGTTTATCAGTCAGTTATGATTATCCATGAGAATGCAAGTTTAATGAGGTTGTGGGACTCAAATTGGAGTAGTTAGGTTAACCCAACAAAGCCCCATCAACTTAATTAGGTCTGAGTCTATCAGATAAAATCGGCATGCATGTGGAATCCAGCTCAAAAATGTAAGTTAAGGGATTTGTTGAGAACCTTTTCCTTTTCATTTCCTGTTCATCGTTAAATCACTATGAATTGAAGATCCAAACACAGCATGTGAAAGTGTTGAGTATCATATTAATTTGCATTTGAATCTTCATGAATTTCTAAAGGGAAATGAGAAACAAAAGAGATTCGTGAAACTAATTTCTTCACTAGTTTTCTTTTACTTTTTCTTTTTACTCTGCACGTCGTTTTATAAATTTTGAGGTCTTATTTAGGCTATCTAAAATTAACTTTCTTTTTTGCTTAAATTTTAGCTTTTGACTCGTAAAATTTGGCATTTTAAAAAGCTTACCAACAAACCTACTTTTAATAACAATCTAATTTTTTTTATTAAATAAAATGGCAACAATGCTCTCAAAATAAAAGTCAATTCCATTTGAAAAAATAAAAACAAGCTTCCACAAAAACTGAAAAAGCAAAAAAGCTACACCAAACAGTCCTGAACAAGACATTCAAGAGGGTGGTACTTGGGTTTCGAAAACTCAGTTTCACGAGCTTGGAATATGTGAGCCATGTGGATTCTAGTCCCGATCGTGTATTAGGTAAATTTTTTTGACACAATACATTAATATTATTTAAATTCTACACAAAATTAGAAAATTAGTGTTACCTAATTTTGTATACAAAGTAAAAATTGATATGACCCGATAACGTATTTAATAAACAGAACAGGTTAATATTGAACTCGTAAAACTCAAAAATTACATGTCCAACCCGCTTATAAGTTATTAAATAGATTGAAGACTAACAAATTGTAAAAAGTGGTGTAAATAAGTTAAAATTATGACCAATTTAATACGTTTTTTTCTATTCGTGTTTAATTAGCATGTCATAAACATATCGACCCATTTATAAACATGTCATGTTAGTATTAAAATAAAAAACACGTATAGTTAAATGAGCCATGTTATTGTTAAGAAATTTTTGACACGAACATAACACAAGTTGCACATGAGTACCTGCGGGCATTAGTAAAGTGGTTTGGAAAATCGTTTAGATATTGCCTTCTTTTAAGTCATAAGTGATCCTAACCATCGTGTCTTCTTAATTAAATTAGGAGTACGTTGCGTACACTACTGTGGTATACATTAATGCACTAACATACCTACCATTGTTGTTAAGGGAAAAAAATGTGGAAGTTCTTATACAAAACTAAAATTTGATTGTTGAGAGGAACAATTTTGTAAAAGTCACTGAAATGATTAATATATAAAAATGATACAATATTTATGAAAGAGAAGCCCATAGTTTCTAGGAAGATGGATTTGGAATGCCTTGAAAAAAAAAAGTAGTTCATATTTTGAATTATCATTTGTTATCTTTAAAATATGGGTCATTAATATAAGAATTTTATAAGGATTAGTTTCAAGTCTAAATTTTTTTTCTTAAATAGTCCAATTCCATCACATTTTATTCTTCTTTATATACCCTTTTGCATGCAAGTTCTCACTCTATTTAGGTATCCAATGGGTGTAAATAACGTTGACGTAGTAAATTAGTTTTATTTTTTTATTTTAAATTTTAAAATTCTAAAACTTTTAATAAATAAATTTTTTATAGATTTTGTATTTTTAGAATGTGTTCATCAAGATAACATGATCACTCTTATTATTAACGGGCATTCAATTTTTAATGAAGAAAGATAAGACAAAAGAAAATTATGAATGAGAACTCTTCTTAGTAGAAATGCGAAAAACTAATAAATATTTTAATTTAGACCATTCATTTCAAAATGTGAGTATATAAGTTTATAAGTGTAGTTTTATAAATTTTATTTGGTACCATTTCTATTCTTCTTAGGCATTATCCAAAAAGGAGGAACTCGAGATAGCGTACTTAATTGCTATATCTACATTTTTTTGGTTGTAGAATGAGACAATCTTTTTGATTGGCTTAAATTCCCAACTACCATATTTATAGCCCAAATTTTAGACTCTGAAGATTGTATTAGTCTACAACTTGGACTTAATCAATTTGTCAGAACTAGATTTATTGGAGTAATTATTTTATGCTCTCAAAATATCTTTTGGCAAATTTATGTGATATTCTTATCTGATATAGTAATTTGGGATGGTAATTTTTCTCGCTCCGCTCCTGCCCCCGCTCTTACTCCTATCCCGCTTTGTAGGGTTTTTTTCGCCTCCGATAACAAACGGGGTGAGAACGGTATTTGTTATCCCTGCCATCTTTTTTCCCGCCTTGTCCCCCCGATTACATAAAATAAATATTTTTTAAAATATTAATATATTTATAAAATATATATTTTATAAATATAATAGGTCTAAAATATTAAAATATTAAATTTATCTCTAATTTTTTTTATTTCTTATATTTTGTTTATTTAGTTATATTAATTCATAAATTATTATTATTTATTTATTATATTATTTATAACTTTTATTAATATTACTCTTTTAAACTTTAAAAATCATACTCGAAATATCTCCGTACCCGCTCCGTTCTTTGCTGCTTTTTCGATATTTTTTTCCATCTCCGCCCCGATCAAATAGGAGACGGGAATGAGAGAACTAATCTCCGGCCCCGCCCTGCTCCATTGTCATTCCTAATAGTGACGATAAATTTTACGGTAAGAATATGTTGACTAATCTTTATTAGGTGGTTAGGAGACAAAGAGTGACCTACATTGTGTTGATTGTAATTATTATTATTTTTTGATCGACAAAGAAAATTTTTATATCCACCATCCAAACAAGAAATGTTTTAGTCATACAACTCTAAGGAAGTAAAGTCAAAATCCAAACAAAATACAATTGATAAGAAATCAATCTAAGAGAGGGATAAAAAGAATAAAAGAATAAGACCTAACTATTGATGCATCTCCGAACCAAAAGTAATTATGCCCAACTGATTGACTTGAATTAAACACTCATGCACTTATGCAATTCTACCCAAATTCTTGTGCACCAATTGCCTACTATGCTACAGGTGGGTCCCAATTCTTTGGGAAAGCTAATGTTGATTGATTTGGCCTTTGAAAATTTTGGTGGCCCACGTTGCGAAGCTGCCTCCACTCTCTATGGTCATTCTACATTAACTTAATCTCAGCTCAATACTTTCACTCGAATTCTGTGCATCTATAATGCTTGCCTCCATTAGCCATCAACAAAAACACAACAACAAGAGCTCTGCATCAAAGCCCAATACCCAAGGCATCTCATACCCGAAATATAAACAACTTTACCAAGCTTGGTACATAAATTAACAAAAATCAACTCCAGAAAGCAAAAGAGAGAAGTGAAGGTTGATATCTCGGTTCATTATTAGATGTAGCACTCAGCAAAGCAAAATGAACACCCATTCTCATAACAACATTTCCACTCCCAATCTTAGATGCATGACCGTAAACATTCTCCCACACACATATGCAACACACAGTAGTGCAAACACAAGCTCTCAAATGCATCACTCTGCAAAGTTGTTAAAATTGTTTCATGTCTCTCTCATTCATGCCCATAATTCTCAATATTGCTTCCTCTTGATTATCTCTAAAATTCAGACCCATCATCTTGCCTGTTTTAATCACTCTTTCTGCTTCCATATTGATCAATTGATTTCTGTTCCAAATATCTTAGGTAGAGAGGGAAGTTAGATCAATGCTTGGTACAGATTGAGATCTTATTTTTCAGTTGTTAGCTTTCTTCTTGGTCCCAAGCATTTTTAAGGAAGAGTGGCCTATGTCTTTTTGCTGCTTCTTCATCATTTCCTTTCTTAGTTTCATTTTACACCATGTCTTTTGCCCATCATGGATAATTGCGTCCTACCATTGGTGCGGTTCCTCCATTAGCTCACAATTAAGCTGATTTAGAGATGTGAAGGGGGCTGAATTGACTTCAGGGTTTAGAGCCTGTGGTATTTGTGGTATTTCTGATTCAAAGCCCTCGGTCTCTTTTGAATTATTGCCATTTGTGGAATTTTTGCCATCTTGGCTTTTTGGACTTGTTAGAGAGGTTACCTTAAAAATGGGTTTTGGATTTGAAAATGAGTATACATTTTTTATTTCCTTGACTATTGAGGGCTGTTTTTCCCAATGTGTGTCACCATCTCTGCCTTCTATCCATGGCTTAGCAAGCTTTACACCTTTTGAGGGCACTTCAAGAACTTCTTTGTATAAACACAGTTTCCCATTGTGTAAAGGGCTTCTTTCTTTTACGAGTTCCCTGAGGTTGATTGAGTCTTCGGCCTGGCTCACTAGGTCTAACTCATCCATCATCCCTTTCTTCTGAGTATGAGTTCTTTCTTTCCCTGAGTCAATATCACCCCACAGGTTTACCTTGTCATTAACTTCTACACTTCTTGAGTGTTGATCAATTTTAATGGGTGTGGATGTGGATGGATCAGATCCAAAATCCAGTTCTAGTTGGTTTCGAGCTCTGGTCTCCTTAGGATAATCCCAATCCAGCATCCTCTAGAGCTCACTTTCGAAGCACTTAATTTGGTAGATAAGGTCCACCACTTTGAGCTTTAGAATTTGGTTTATAGGGTAGGCATGATTAGTGGAGATCAAGATCCTTCTCATATCAAGTTCCTTCCTTGAACTTGTTCTCCCATCTAGGCTAATGACTCTGCCTCAAGTTTTCTCGATTTGTGAAAAAGTGCTCGCGTTCCATGTGTGCAAAGGAACGCCTAAGATGTTTACCCAAACTCTTCTTGCTTGATTGAACTCCCTTTCACTCCATTTGTAGACGACATCAAACCATTAGCAAGCTAGTCCCTACCATCTTGTAGGAAAGAATCACTTTCTTCTTCTTCTTCTTCACTTAGGAATTGCAATAAGATCTTCAGGTCTCCCGAGAAGCTTGTCTTTATACTTAAGACTCCGTCACTTCTCATTGCGTCGTTTACATTGAGGACAAGTTTGTGATCCCTTAAAATTTTAACAGCACATTTCTTTGTCCACCCTCTATCTACCTTAATAGCCTCAATGAGGTCTTCAGAGATATCTGCCTAGTGACAATACTTTATCTCTCCTCCAGAACTCTTTCCTTACTTACGTGTTTGCCGCTCCAAGTCTCAACCTATTGTCAAAACTTTTTAGGTTCCACATTCTTGTGGAGCTTCTGCTTGAGTTACATCGAGCTTGGCTGACCCTTAATCTATTTCTTAGACACCGTACTCCATTGTACTGTTGGATGGAAATCATATCTTCCTTCTCTGATCAAAATCTTACAAAATTGAACCTTGTGTTACTTCCGAGCCTTCTTCTCCTTGGTATAATTGCTTCTCTCACGTCACCACACTGGTTGAAAATTTTGTATAGCTAGTGTTGATGTATCTCCTCTAGGATGTTATCAACCAAAATAGTTGATGTGTGACCATTTCTATGAAAAGACATCCTCAATAGATAAACACAATACTTGTTGCAGAGTGCTCTAAGTTGATAAACGAAGAGTTCCTTTTTTGTGTATGTTTAATAGAGGACTCACAAAGAGAAGATTGGTTCACTCTTAGGATTCTCCAAATCAGACAGTTCAATAGGAGACCCACACCAACGAACCAAAAAAGAAAAACCCTAAAACCTATATCAATCAATCTAACAAACACAAAATCAAACATGAAATTAAACCTTGAGCTGCCATTTACATTTGATTTTGTATCGGTATCAAGTGTTAGCCCAATGGCTTTTTAATTTGATTTTGATGATTTTCATAATTTATTTTTTAAGAGTAAATAGTTTTAAATGGATAATATTTTACATTTCTAAAATAAAAGTGTTAACACATTTTGAACAATCAAAGTTAACACCTTAGCCAAAAAAAAAGAAATGACTTTTATCTCAAAATGTTCAAACACTTAAGAATTCTTTAATTAGATTTTTTTGGTTGATCTTAATTAAAAATTAAGTCAAACACTTAAGGCAAAGTATACTTGAAACTTATCAAGTGTGTCAACACCAAT
>JAOTRH010154628.1:0-44759 GCA_034768845.1 Heliamphora exappendiculata | reverse complement strand
AAGACTCCACAATCACCGTAGATGCTTCACAAACCAGTCTATTCAACGAGCGCCCACGTCAGCCGCCGGCGACAGCACCCAGACAGAGTCCTACTCGACCGCCAGTTAATGCACGGGGTTTCTTGACTGAAGCCCTAGCGCTCTCAGCAGTACTTTCATCATTGAACCAGCGAGATCACCTCCCCGAAGAGCCAAACGAGCAATCCGAGGATAAGGACGAGACTGCAGCAGGCCCAGGAGAGACAACAGTGGGTGCGACCCTAGTTGGCATGAACACGACTATGTTGCGCGAGCAGTTTGCGGACGCTCTGAATGAAAGATTTCCCGCTCACCCTCCAGGTGTAGATGGAGCAAGCAGCAGTAGCAGCAGCGACGAAGGTCCCTCAACAAATGCAACGAATAATGGCACCAACGCGGGTACCGGAACGCGGCCGTCAGCGAGCAACGGTGAGAACACCGCCTTCCTCGAAAACGAACTGCAAGCAGCCTCTGACGAGGGTAATACGACGATTGGTGGCCAACACCGAGCTGCAGCTGGCGGCAACGATGGGCAGCCGTCGGCCGTGAATGAACACGGTACCACCTTCATCGCAGGTCAGCTTGCAGCAGACGTCGAGGATGGCGACACCACCATCGGTGGGCAGCACCGCACTGCAACTGACCGCAACGCTGCGACAACGCCAGGCCACACCGGTGACGCTCCTTCAGATGCTCGTGAAGAAACCCCAGCAGAAGAACCGGCACAGCAATCACCACAGATACAGGTCTTCAAAAGACCGGGAATGAACCGCGGCGAGAATCAACAGGCCGTCGTCAGCGATCAGCGAATGTCACTGCTGAGACTCCAGCCGCACTAACGACGAATACTTCGCAAGATCCTCCACCACCAGCAAGCGAGCCCCAAGTCATCAGAACGCCGCAACGTCTCAGACCACCACCAAACGCAGATGACGACTACAGCGCCATTGTTGGCGACACCACGATCGGTGGCGATACCGTTCACGATACGGCGAACGATACTCCAATCGTGCAGGAGCAGCATGAAGAGGGAGACGAGGAGGAAGAAGGGGACGACGAGCCGTGTGGAATACTCGCTCCTGGCGAAAGCGAGTGGTTCGATCATGAAGACGACAACCAAGCGGATGTCGCGATGGAGCGTGGGGATATTGGACGTGGTAGTTGGCGATGACCACCTGTACTAGAGTGATGAGGTGTGGGAGATGTGGATGTTGTGGAAATTGGACATGACGTCCTCGTTGATATGGGACAGTTTCATGGACTTTTTGTATTTCGTTTAGCTATTCAATCTCTCCAAAACATCCGTCAACCAGTCCATTTATCCATCTCCTGATTCCTTTCATACATCATCAAAATTGTGAGAACAGATCCCAGGACATCGCGTCGCTCAAAGCCCCACGGTGAAAGTCATTCATTCGCCGACACGCTAACCTCGCTAGCGCAAACCTTCTTTCCTCCCGCTTCTCTCAGAACCCTCCCGCTTCACCCCGAAAGTTCCGCCCAAAACAACCAACATCCACGATACCAAACTTCACGCTCTTCAACCCCATCGACGCCAGGACTCAAACATCTCGAGCGTGCAATCGCACACACACCATCAACCTCACATCGTCGCTCGCAAAGTCACGATGGGTCGACCCACTCTCTAGACGGCGGTATCCTCGCGCTCGCGAGGCAGCGTCCTCCCTGCCGTTCCGACTTCACTCCAGACCGCAGCCTCGTCACGTCCTTGTTCCGCTGTGAAGAAGCCCGAGCGATACACACCTGAAGTCTTGAAGCCTCGAAGCCTCGCGGCGTGAAGAAAACATCGGCTGCGGCCAAGACGCGAGGGGCGGCGCAGAAGCCGAAGAAGCCATGGGCGCGGAAGGAGAAGATACCGCCTGGAGTCGCACGTCTAGCAAGAATGAGCACAGGGGAAGCACCTCGAGTGGTCGGAAAGCGCAGACGAAGCAGTCGAAGAACAAGAAGAGCAAGGCACTTGCCTCGAGCCAGCGCGAGAATGCTAGGAAGAAGGAGAAGAATGAGAGGGATCAGCGCTTGAGGAAGAGAGCGCCGATGAAGAGGAAGTTGAATGCATGGCAGGGTCAGCGGAGAGTGAAGGAACAGCAGGAGCAACAAGAGCGTTTGGATCGGGATGGGGATGTTGAGATGGGGGATGCTGGGAACGACGAGGATTAGAGTGGCCAACAAGATGAACACCCATCAGATCTGGAAATCGAGGGACAAGATGATGCCGTTCAGCATACTATCCCCAGCATGGCAAATCAGGACGAAGAACAAGATCAGACTGGGTGAGGCTGCTGAGGCTGGCCTTCAGGAAGATCGAACTGATGGTGCCACTGCTCAAGATGAGTCGCTTGTCGAGGACGATTTTGCGACACCACAGCTGGCCCATGCCACACCTAACCTTAGCGAGACTGGAGGAGATCCCGCTGATCAGGGTACCATGGCTGACACAGCAAGCGACGTCGCAGAGCAACGCCAAGACGAGAATACCACAGCTCTCGCCGAGCCTGAAGAAAACGAGGCTGATGATGTGGCGGCACGTCAAGAAGTCTGCGATCTTGCGCTCGGTATTTTGCAGCAGGGCGGCGACAGTGTACCGGCGACGGGGCCCACTCAGCCGCAGACTCAGGCCGAAAATGAAACCACCACTTCGACGGAGGAAGACGCCGGCGACTTCGACGGGGGAGCATTTGTCGAGTTCTTCATCGCTCTCACGAATTATCACCACATCAATAACCCCAGCACAAAAGTGGAACCCCAGATGCCAGTATGGAGTGTCAAAGTCGATCTCTTTAAACTCCGCGACCAAGTCCAGCGCAGAGGCGATTTCAAGCTCTTCACCGACATGGACACATGGACAGCCATCGAGAAAGCCGTTGCCCATTCGGGAGACTCAGTAGGGCTCATGAAGATGTACATGTCTGTCGTGCATGCAGTTTTCGAGTGGGACGAGAGGAGCGAGTTCATCAAGGAGTTCAAGGCAGCCTACGGAGATGTTTTCTGGACCGATGAGCGCTGGGCGTAAGGCATTGTCATTGCTCACCCGCTGTCCTGGAGAGATCTCAAGCTTTGCTCATGGCATCTCTCACAACTGCTGGAGTCATGGTGGCTTCCGTCAAGCGCATGCCGTGAACAAGTGGCGTG
Organism: Heliamphora exappendiculata; assembly: GCA_034768845.1. Classification (NCBI taxonomy): domain Eukaryota; kingdom Viridiplantae; phylum Streptophyta; class Magnoliopsida; order Ericales; family Sarraceniaceae; genus Heliamphora; species Heliamphora exappendiculata. The sequence continues at coordinate 41,591 of JAOTRH010154628.1, read as the reverse complement.
ACATCGCCAAGCAAATGTGGATCCGCGACAGAGACTTGGACGAAGCCGCTGCTAGGATCGAAACCATCAGCAGATGCCTCCTGCACCCATTAAGCTCCGGAGAATCCGAAGCATAGGTCGAGGAAGCAAATGCGTGGATCGACGTCAGGGAGGACACTCTTGAACGGTTGAGCAAGTACCACGGCAAGTCGGCAAAAGGATTGCAGTCAGCTGCATACATCGCCGGGGCAAAAGTCGATATTGTGGACTTCTACATTCTCGTGTCTAACTTTTACGACACTCATAATTTCACAGTAGACCTGGAACTGTGGGACAGAATTGGAAACTTGATGGCCTTGCCGCACACCAACGGCCGCACGAAAGCTCTGAAGACCCTACGGCACAGCGTGCTCATGCGCAATTTGAAACCCGAAAAGGTGCAGAAGCTAAACGCTCTAAGAAATGCCGACATGAAGAGCTGGAAGAACTTCAAGCAATGCACATTCGCTAAGGCGTACGCAAAAGCTCACGGGCACAAGATCCGTCTCTCAACAATCATCGACGTCGTCGAAGACCTGGGCGGGCCGTTGAGTCTTACGGAGCGGAGCAGGCCGACGTACGATTGGACCTTTGCTGTTGGAGAGATCTGGTTTGCACCTGGAGATCTGGATTGGGAGCAGCTGGGCAAGGACCTGCAGTCAGCGTATGACGCGTTCATCTGTCCCATGGCTCGGAAGGAGAACAAGTTGGGTATCGACCCTTATGCATTCGCATACCTTCATGCAGACCAGGATGGTAAAAACGAGTTCCTGATCGAGGCGGCTGAGGCATTCAACGAAGAAGTCGAACAACTACGACAACACGGACAGTCAATCAGTGGCCGGAAAGTCTGCCTGTGGACGCTGTTTAAGTTGGTCGAGGACAAGCTGACAGAATCCGAATCCGACGATGAGTCTTTTCTGTCCCTTAACCTCTGGAGGCCATGGGCGGAGCAGCTGCATCTGGAACCGCAACCTCACGAGACCGAGGAGCAGCGTATTCAAGAGCTCATGGGATTCTACATCAGATACCTCACACCGCTCGATGACGCGGACCAGCAAGATCGCGTGCACTTCAACGACAGAGTTCAGAACGTGCCACTCTTGCAGGTAAACTTCGACAATCGATTCGAAGCATACCTCGACGAGCTCACGACTTCGCCAGATGTGTGGTCGCTCAAGAAGCTCGGTGAGGAATGTGATAAGTTGCCGCGAGAGTCAAGAGCAGCGACGTGGAGTTGGATCGCTCGATACCATGGTGCGAGCACTGCTGATGAGGACCGCGTCGCCAAAGCCCTTCGAACTGGATACCGACGCATGATGAGAGATCTGGAGGATAATGAGCTGCAAGAGACGAAAGCTGCAGAGCAGCAAGAAGAAGCAGCGAGAGCAGCCAAAGAGGCGGCTCGTGCACAGCGCAACAGCCAAGCACCGCGATGGACTCCAATCAATGCCCAGAGCGGCTCAACACCCCATAGAGGCCATCGCCTTCAGAGCCAAAATCTGAACCGCGCAGCCAGCAGTCAAGAAGATCTTGACTCGCCGGCTCAGAAGCGAGTTCGCGAAGAGAGCAGCTCGACGACGACCATGGGATCTGCAACAACGAGGCCTTCATTCGGCCAAATCTCATTTGGTCCACCCACCCGTCCAATGGCCAAGCCATCACCACCCCCTATGCAGCCACCACGATCGCCTCCGCTGATGAGGAGCTCCCCGGGTACACCACTCGACTTCACTGCTGCGGCTGGGAGGTCGCCTGCTCCCAAGGGCTCGACCAAGAGCTTAAACGGCATGATGCCGCCACCAAAGAAACCAGTCTTCCGATCTCCCATGTCGTCGCCATCGATACCTGTATTGCAGTCGCCGAGCTCCAACACTATAATGGCACCTGCAGCACTGGATAGCAGAGGAAATGGCAGAGGAGGCCTGTCTTTGCGCGACATCTTGAATCATCCAGCTTCAACCCCATCTGGCTCTCAGAGCGACACACCAGCTGGACGATCCAGCAACAGCAGCCAGATGGATGCGACTACGACGCCATCAGCGCTGGGAATCACCAGCAGTGAAGCTCAGAGAGAGAAGCGTAAAGCTCAAGACAAGGAGCTCTTCGACGTCCTCGGCATGGGAGATTCCCCTTCACAACCAAAGAAGAATACCACGTCAGGTATACCCGCCGCGAAGAGCAAAGACACGAGCAAGGCAGGCCCAACGACACCATCAGTGCAGGGTATGACGGGCGGTCAGGGCCGGAGAGAGCGAAAGACTGTCACGGACAAGGATCTCTTCGACGTCATTGGCATGGAGGACTCTCCCAAGTTGGCAAACAACACGATGACTCCTACGAACAAACCAAACAGCGCCTGGCGCCCAGGAGCTTTTGGAGGAGCCCGTACATCCAAGCGCCAGGATGATAATCACGATGACGAAGAAGACTCGGATGAAGAGAACGCAGTTCTCGAAGAAGTTCCCGCGCATGAGAGATGCTGTGGATGATGACCAGTAGAGACTCTCGTCACAACACGAAGGCCTCAGCGGAGGAGAGGGAAGGCGCAGAAGTGAAGTTGGAGGAAAACAATGTGCTTGGTAAAACGAAACCAGACGACACAACCAGATTCAGAACACCAGAGACGACATGAAACGAGAATCGACTCCCCGCCGAGCGCAACAACTGGACGTATAGCTGAGATGTTTGAGATCTGGGGTCTCGATACCCTGCTTTCGCATCTACTATCAAGCCGAGGAGAGAAACCGAACCATGCCACGTCGCACGAGCACTTGCTTGAGATCCGGGTCCCGATACCGGGTCTCGCATCAGCTCGGCTGGCTGAGAGAGTCCGAACTTTTCATTGTGACATCAGCGAGCTTCTGCTTGAGATCTAGGGTCACGATACCCCGTTCTTGCAGAGGTTCGACATTATCAGGAATGGGCTGAGCGGCCTGTTGCAGCGGACTTCTATTTGAGATCTTGGGTCTTGGATACCCGGTACTCGCAGGAGTTGAGGTATTTGCAACGTTGGTTTCGGTTCAACTGGATTCGTGGCGGCTTTCCTTTGGAGTTTGGAGTGTTGGGATTTGGTACCTTTGCGAGGTTGGATGTTCTTGATGGATGTACTGATCTCATCCCTACGGCGGTCCGAGATAAAGGTCTGGAGTCTGAATGGTTGAAGACATGCGGAATATGATTGGACTCATCGTTGCGGCGGTTCGAGTAGTCATCCGTCGCTTTGGGATTTGGCAGTTTGGGAGCTTGGAAAGTCAGGGTTTGGGAGAGGGTCGTTGGCAGAGCTCATCGCTACGGCGGTTCGAACATGCTGTCGAGGACTCGGAAGTTTGGCGTCCATGGTATGGTTCATAGCAATGCTCATCGCTGCGGCGGTTGGAGCAAGCAATACAATCCTATGACGATCGTCCATCAATCATCAATTCCTTCCCTCGTCTCGTCGATTGTCTGGTTCGTGTTGAATTGTCCCTTCGTTCGTGCTTGGAAGATCAATATCCGCACGTCCATCTCGACTCGAGCTGTTGGCAGTGTTCATGATTCGAATGAAGTGATGAGGATGTGGCGCACTTCTTGCTTCAGTATCGGAGTATTCAACGGCGTCCTACTACAACACTTGATCCTGCATTCGCCTTGTCAAGGGCTGGGGAGATTGGCCTTCGCTACGAGGCCGGTACTAGAGTTGATTGTGGACTCAATAATAAGAAATATATGGAGAGAACCGTTTTGCCTGTTATAGGTTTAGTAATTACGGATTGGCGAGATACAAGACCTCGTTACCAGTCACAGTCTCCGTAAGACACAGTCCCGTGCTCCCGAGGGGCCTCGTGCAATACAAATGGCATAGTACATTTTGTGGTTTCTCTGTAATCTTGATCTGTCAGGGTGCATTGCAACATCAGACTCCAGCCACCAGCGAGAGGTCATGTCGTCGAAGATTGATATCCGTCGAAAGACCATTTCAACTACCTCTCGGAATGTTGCCTTCTCGATCTTCAATGCACGCTTTCTAATACGCCAAGAGCATTGCGACCTCTTGGCACATGTTGCCCTGAGTTATCATCATGATCCTCTTCTCGCAAGCCTTGCCGCAGAATGCTGCGAAGGATCAACAAGCTCTCGCGAGGATCGTCGAAGGATGCCACATCAGCCGCACATATATATCCACCTCAAGACCTTCAATCCTCCTACCAAGAGACTCATCGGCTTCAAACTATCTCAACGGGAACAATGCACCTCCCCACCCTCTGCCTCCTCCTCTCCACCACCTCCGCTCTCCCCACCTCCTGGCCCCCAACATTTTCCTCGTCCTTCCCCACGGGACATCACGGACCCCACCCCGCCACATGCATCACCCCCTCCTTCGCCAACCTAACCTTCACCCGCATCCGCTCCATCCTCGCCCTCCAACCCACCGACCTCGGCTCCATCGCCTCCACCTTCGAACAAATCCTCGCCCCCAACTATCTCAGCACCTCCGACTCGTACTCCATGCTCGGCGGACGATTGGATCAAGTCGGCGAAGTCGGGACGGTGACGAAAGAGGACGAGATCGCGGAGGCCGGGAGGCTGGCGGGGTTGCTCAGCCAGACGGGGATTGAGACGTTGGCGTTGGGGCCGGTGGGGTGCAGGGCGGCGGTTTGGTTTTGGAACTTGACGAGGTTGGGTGGGGAGGAGGTGCGGTATCCGGTAAGTGTTGTGCATGTCGCCAGTAATGGTTTTCGTTTTTGACGAAAATGATATAGATTCGAGCATGGCACTACCTCACCTTCAATCAGGATTTCCAGATCGAGACGCTGCATACGGAAACCAATGCTCTGGCTTATGCGGCGGATTTGGGGTTTACGATCGAATATCCGAATGGGACGGTGTTGCCTTCGATGAAGACGGGAGGGTCGTCGAATGTTCCTAGGAGGGAAATCGCTACTGGTTACTTGGGTCGAATAACGGAAGTACGGAACGAAGGCGAGAAAGATCGCGGCTTCTCTCCCTGAAGCCCGTCTTCCAAACATTCGATCTGACCAGTCCGTTCTACTTTTCCGTCCAAGACTGATGTCCTTTGCTACAACTTACACCTCACCGCCAACCATCTGCACGCTATCCTCCCACAACTGCTTCGCCCCTGCTTCGTTATACGCCCAACTCTTATAACCCCCTACACCCGCCTGCGCATCGTCATCAATCTTCTGTGCAACCCCGCAATCATCCAGATACAAACCGCCCACCCCCTCAAAATCCCTCCCAACACTCGCCAAGACCTGTGTGGCCGCGCCCTGTTCGATACTCTTGAAGTATTTCTGGAACAACTCCATCGCCAAGAGCGGCTCGAAGAGTTTCTCCGCGCGCGGGTCCATGTTGCTGAAGCCGTTGGTAAGGATGTTGCCGGGGTGGATGGAGAGGCCGTGCAGGCCCTGGCCGCCGTAGCGGCGTTCGATCTCGTTGGCCATCCAGATATTGGCCGTCTTCGTCTGTCCATACCCCACTAAAGGATTATAATGCCCGACGTCCGTGTCGTCTTTGACGATCGTGCTCGTCATGGGATCGATGGGGCCGACGAGCGGGTCTTTCATGTTGTAGTTGCCGAGTTGGACGGTGGCGAAGCAGTGCGCTGTGCTGGCGACGTTGACGACGCGGGAGTGGAAGGAGGGGGTGGAGGATTTGAGGAGGAGGGGGCGGAGGAGGGTGAAGAGGTAGAAGTGGGCGAGGTGGTTGGTGGCGAATTGGGATTCGTGGCCGTCGGCGGTGAGTTTGAAGGGGATGTTGGCGATGCCTGGACGAGCATTAATATTAAAACACCGTTAGATGTGATGAGCTCTCACTCACCAGCATTGCAGATCAATACATTCAACTGATCACTCTTCTTCATGAAATCCTCAGCACCCGCCTTGACGCTCTTCAAGCTCATATTATCCATGACGACAAAGTCGATCTTCGCATCTTTCAGCTCAGGATCTTTCGCACCCTCATCTTGAAGCCCCTTCAAGACTTTCTTCGCCTTCTCGGGGTTCCTGGCAGTAAACCAAACTTTCGCTCCAGTCTTGGCGAGTTGACGAACGGTCTCTTTCCCAAGACCATCGCTGCCGCCGGTGATGAGAAAGGTCTTGTCTTTGAGGTCACCAATCCGAGTGTTGTCTTTCAAGATCTGGTATGCTGTTGGTCGAGCATCACCTGGGCCATCTGGAGAAGCATGTTGCTGGGTGTATTTGTTGGTGATGCCTGAGGAAGTCATGATGATCGAGTGAGCATTGGGCGAGATTGAGTTTGAAATGCATGTTCTATACCCTGCGACACGACTTCTTTTGTAGAGATTTTCTGACACGGCCTATGTCAGTTTTCTGACGCCCGGCTCCGTAATCTTCTGACAGAGCGCACTTGTTGGTATATGATCATGTAAGCAAGTTTCAAGCCGATCCACCTTTGTTCGGCTTGAAGGATTCCAGGACCATTCCCGATCTGTTGTACGGCCAGGAACACAATAGAAGGGATTTCGTCATTTCGGTGCCGAATGCTGCAACCTGGATGATGTACTTCGCAATTGTCGGCCGTATAGAAGTTTAGCAAAGACAATGGCCCGCCGACGAATCCTCAAGGATTAAACGGAGCCGCAAAAAAGCCCTTGGTTCCACATGCATTCGGCGGATCCGGCGACGAATTCGCAGGCGATCGCCGAATCGGGTCGGGAGGAATGCAGCAATCCTCAGTCAGTATTGCCAAGCGCTGTCAGGAATTCGTACGACTTCTTCAACTGCTCCTCCATATTCGCGATGTCCCTCTCCTATTTCTCCACCTCTGCCTTGACTGCGTTCCTGGCCGCGGTCGCAGCATTTGGGATCTTCACAGCAAAGACCTCCAGCTTGTCCTGGTAGGCCTTAGAGTACCTGATGCTGGCCTTGGATCGTTCAATGTTCGAGAGAGTATCCGGACGACCAAGCGATTTGATGCCGGTAGCTTCTTCGAACGTTCGTCCAGGACACAAACGCTCTGCATCAGCTTGGCAAGCTTCAAATGCCTTCCCGTACAGAGTCGCTCTCTTCTTATTCCGTTCACGCTGAATTTGCATATGTCGTATCGATTCTTCATCGCCGTTGTATGCAGCCTTCCGGTTGTTGCCTTTTCCAAAGATCCGCTCCTGCTTCCACTGGTACTCGACTCGCAACATTTCGAGCTCCCATAGAGGCAGATCTTCATCTTTCTGGCACTTTCCATGGGGACACAGCTCCTCTGCCTTCTTTTTGACTTCTGCGAGATCCCTGTCATCACGCTCACTGCGTTCGTAGGCTTTCCAAAGCTCAAACTCTGCTAGCCATTTTCGATCCACATCGCTGGCATCTGCGACTTCTTTCTCGTATCGCTCAATGTCTCGCGCAGAATGCTCAGCCCACCCTTCATTGCACTGCACCCTGCGTAGAGGCTCTTCGGCGAAGTATTTGGCTCGCTGACTACAGTAGGCTCGAATCATGTCCATGTCGAATGCCTCGCCGTCGAAGTTGTCCGGCCATCCGTTCTTGAGGTACAGCGGTCGGAGAGTTTTCGGCTTCATCCACTCACCACCAGTGTACTCGCCTTGCCCAGGCAGCTCTTTGAGCTCTCGGTAATACTGGTTAATGTCTCGTAGCACATCGCTCGCATCCCGGCTGCGAGTGAGCTCCAGGCTGTTCTGGTTCTTTAGGTTCATGGCTTCTCGGCGCTCCCAATCTGAGATCTCCTCGACAACTTCGAAGCCTTCGTCCCATTCCACCTTCTCGTTTTGATCTTCTCGAAGGCCTTCAAGTTCACCGCCCCCAAGCTTATCATCATCCTCATCCTCCCAGAAGTCACTGCTTCCAACCGATCCCGCATCGTCGCCACTGTCCTCAGCTTCCTCGCCATCCTCGTCCTCCCAAGCACTCTCCCCACTCCCCCAATCACTCTCCTCCTTCTCCTCCTTCACCTCCGCATACCACCCCTTACAAAACACCGGATCCCTACTATCCCTCTCAATCTGATCCACGATCCAGATCCGATGCTCCCGTGCATCGTATATGATGATCGACGAGTGATTGCCACAGTTCGACAGTGGCGTATACCACGGCAACATATACTCCCCATCCTCATCCTCAAACACACCGGTCGGACTCGCATAGCACGGATCCCGGCCCCGCTCGCCGTCCCTGGCATCGAGTTGGTTGAAAAACGCCCCACCCTGGAAGAAATCACTGGCGTCCGCGAGGGCGGTGTCGATGTACGGGAGGATGTGGTAGAGGTAGATGATCGCCGGATCCAAGTTGTGTTTTGCGTATTCTTTGCGCATTTTGCTGATGTCGTGCGGGCCTTCGATGATGCCGCCGGGTTGGACGTAGCGCATTTGAGCCATGGTTTGGTAGATTTGGAGCATCAGGTCGGCGATTTCTTGGAGCTGGGATTTTTGCTCCTCGCTGAGCATGGCTGCTTCTGGGATCGACATCTTGGGTACCGTGAGCCCTCTGCCGGTGGGTGATAGGCGAAAGTGAAGTTCTTGGCGATGGTGTTGATGGGTTTTGTGTTGATGCATGAGGCGAATCCTTCGAATCTTTCGAGCGTTGGTGCCTGAATGATGCCTGGGAAGCCACATACGTTTGATAAAGTGGAGGGATAGTCGGCCAAAATATCGCGATAAAATATGTGTGAATTCCACTCTGAGATGAAAAGAGGAATGATTCTGATTGATTTGGAGTGAATATAACGAAATTGAAGATTACAGCACGACCAGATTGAAGTGGAAATCGTGAAGATCGGCTTCATCTAATGAGGAGAAGCGGAAGGCAACAGGTCAGAAAGACGCAAAACGCAGGAAGCATAGAACGTAGTAGAAGACATCTGGTGAACCGATTGTTTCTATTCATTTCGTATATCTAAAATCTAAAACCGCATTCTCCCTGGGCTTCATCCCATATCCCATCTCCCATCTCCCCAGAACGAAATGGCAGCCAGCCGAACCTGGTACGCCAAAGCAAACGCATCAAAGGCAGCCAGCACGACCTGGGACGCCTACAAAAGTCGTCAATCTCAGTCGTTATGGTGGTAGTACAGAACGCCGCAAAAGTGTTGAATGGCGGCCAGCATGATCTGGGACGCCAATGTCAGGTCATAAGAGGTATGTATGTTGGGTGTGGACGGTAAGGACTGGACTGCGGCGAAGAAACCGCATGTGAAGCGGCGTCTGGAATGATGCGGGGAATGATGTTGAAGTCTGAACATGCTCGCTCACATCCAAAACATCTTCCCATCCAACTTCTCATGCCACCGGTTCCGCGCCTTGTTGCCCGCGAGCTTCTGGTCGCGATACAAGCTCTGCTTGGCCTGCTTCATGACCGCTTCCTCTGCAAGCTCTCTGGTGAACGCCGTACCCTTCCTGGCCTCCTCCCTGTTGAGCATCGTCTTGATAGTGCTAGCCTGCTCAAAGAAAGGCTTCAGGTACAACCGGCCGCGCTCACACGGTCGATCGGCGTAGTAAGCATGAGGGGCGTAAGAGACGGCGTTGAACGAACGACCGTAGGTGTAGCAGAGGTGGTAGATGAAATCCTGGAGGGTTTTGGGGGAGAGGTCCATGTCATTGCGGATGACGAGATAGTGGGCGGGTTTCGCGGTGCCGGTTGGGAGGAAGTGGGATTGAAGATAGAAGTCGAAGTAGTAGGGATGGGCGATGCCAGAGTCGACGACGGTGCCTGGCGGGCAGTTGTCTTCTTCGTTGCTATGGTTGATGGGGTAGAGTCTGGTGTGGTGGCGTTTGGTGACGACGACTGCCGTGATCTGAACGGTCGATGCGAGGTCGAGCTCCTTCTCGTCTCGAACCTGTTCCCACGCGTTCTGGATCTCTCTGACTTCCGTCTCACGGATCTTGGCAAGGTAGCTGTCACGGACACCATCACGGTAGTAGAGGATGCGCTTTGGCAGAGTGTTGTAGTTCCTGTCGTACCAAAGTCTGAGCCGCTCCATCGTCATGTCCTTCATATCTTCGATCCACTCTTGCCGAGCTTTGTTCAGTCGCATCGAGCCGGGGCACTGCTGGAAGTCGTTGTCAATGCTGCCAACCACAGCCGCGATGGACGGTGCGTGTGGTACGCTACCAGCGCCAGGGTGAGTGACATCGGCACCCAAGATCATAGTTTCGCATTCGCCCAGGGTACCAACAACGGCTTCCAAGGCATTCTTCGTAATGGAGTGATTGGTATTGCCGCAACGCAGGTTGAGCTTCAGGATGATATTCCGCATGTAGTCAGTGAGCTTCTTGTTGTACTTCTTAGACAGCTTCTTCTCATTGAGGCGGTCGGGGCCGTCGGTGCGCTCGCGTGGATAGAAGTACCGAACAGTCGCTTCGCTCGTTGGCTGGTTGTTGTTGTACCCGTTGTCAGTATCCAGAAAGTTGACCTTCGTCTTGGTTATGTCCCAATAACCAGCGTCAATCTCGACATTCTTGTTTCCATACCGAATGTCGGTGCCGGGAATGAGACGAGCCGAGACTTTGATCATCTTTGCGCCAATCGTGATCCCGAGATCATTCAGCAGCTTCTGGTAAGGAGGATTTTGGAGTTGCAAAGAGGTCATTCCCTCGCCCATGATCATTCTGCAGTTGGTGACAGGCGATCGTCGCGCAGCATCAATCATGTTGTTCGTCGCATAGCTAGATAAGGAGCCTTTGTATCGCTGCCCAGAGAGCACAGTCAGTTGACTAGCCAGATAGTGCTCCCCATCTTGAGGTTCGACGGCATCTTCCTTCTTTCCTACGTTTCCAGTGCGAAGAGTTCGAGCAGAGTCGGGACAGTCATTCGGATACTTTCTGCGCAGATGATCCCAGACGGTGGTGTTCGTTCCGTCGTTGATCTTCTGCCTGGAAGCTGCATCTCCAAGCCCAGCCAACGTCTTCGTACGACGGCTGAAGCTGTTCACATCCTGGCCTTGATCGCTTGGGTCCGCAGTTCGATCGAAATTGACGTAGACTCTCAACTTGGCGAGATGAGCCTCCTTCTCTGCTTCTCTCATACCCCTCGCGTTCAGATGTTCAGCCAGAGTTTGACCCTTGTAGAAAGGACTGGTGACGGTATTAACGTTCAGCATGACGTGGCCCATTGATGGCTTAATGGACGAGAAGTAGCTTTGGCTTGAGTTCCGTCTCAAAGCCCCACCACAGCTTGGACATGTGTTTCTCATGTGGATAGATCTCTTGACAGTTCTGAAGCGTGTGATTCGCTGGGTTGTGCTTTGGATTCTCGTTCGGATCTGGGCATCGGATGCAGAGATTATGGATGTTGTCCGTCCCTGACTTGGCCGGCTGACCACCAGAGGTGCCGCTCTTGGCCTGATTCTTGTTTTTCTTCTTACCACCTATACTTGGGCGATTTGGCTATCAGCCAACGACGAGTTTAACGATATGAGATATTCTTGATTCTTTCTGTAGACTCTTGACTTTTGAGATTTTTCTGGTGACCTTTACGAACTTGAGGAAACGGTAGAGTTTGAGGAGGGGATGGGAAGGAACGGAGGGGAGATATTTGGATGGTGGTGTCCGAAATCAGAATGGGACGTGCCTGATCTCTGGCATATATCGTCATGAAGCTACAAAGCCTGCTCATCTTGCATGTTTGGTGCAAGTCGTTTGCCATGGTCGCAAATATCGAGATGCAGGTTGCCGGCCTGCATGAAAACTGTAGTTGACCACATGTCCCTGTCCGACTGCGGTTTCATTGGTCGACATAAGAGCAATAGAGGCACGACAGCTTGCTGGGGTTTATGTAGTATCAACGTTGCACAAGACCTTTAAAGAAGTCTTCGGCGATCAAGCCTGCCCCGGCGCTTTGCTATCCCGGAGCCGGAAGAGGTCGACATCGGTATCTTCCAGCGACATTGTCAACGATGCATCAGTGCATGTTACTCGCTGATGAGGAACAATCAAGACCTGCACAGCAATGCATTCGATGCCATGCATGCATGTAGGGCAGAGCAGCTATGACGGTCGAGGTTGGGCTGGTAGCAGGCTGCGATGTCGAGGCAGGACCCATGTTTGGACGAGTACGAAGGAGAGAGTAAATTTGAGTGAGTGCAGGTCCTTCAAGCTGTACGGTGATCATGTCGGCTCGAATGCATCGCACCCGACATTCATTGAAGTTGTGTACATCCGTCCACGGCCGCCGGAGATTTCTTCAGACGAAATGCGAAGTCGGAACGTCGTCAATGTCAAAGGAATCGCTGGGAGTATTATATATCCAAAGGAGTGCGGTTCAAATGCCCAAAGGAAAGAAGCCGAGCAAAATGGCCGACCATCCGGCTTCCGCGCATTCCACGCATGCTGAGGCAGTGTCGACCAGCCAGCTACCCTTGTAGGATGAAGTGCACAGTATATTCAGTGGAAGAATAACATGATTGATAAGAAATGGTTTTCTATATTTCGCTGCCTGGCATGGGATGAGGTCATGATCATCGACAAGCCAGTCGGCGAGCTGGACGTCTCGTTCCGACGGCGATACGCGTTCAGCTGCGCCTCAGCTCCTTCGACGTCTGCCCAGCCCGGGGATAGCAGGCCGAGAACGGAATGGTGAACGACGACACGCCGATATTCCTGCGCATTGTACTGATGAAGTAGTAGGTGCAAGATAAAGATAATATAAGATGGTTTCCGCCGGAATGCCTTACGTTGGCCTTCCAATGATTCATCGCACAACATCTGCACATTCGAAATGGCAGCAACAGCACCACCCCTGAACAGACCCAGCAGTCTCGACAATCTACACCAAGAACCCGTCAGCAATGTCGGCGATCAGACATCATTACCAACTCAGGATGCGAAGAAGAGTTCGAAGAGCCAAAAGTTCAATCGGGTCATGAACAAGATGTCAGGGCCTTTGAACAGGGCGGCTGGGAAGATGGGATGTGAAGCGTTCAATCCCCAGGAGCTTGATCTGGAAGTCGAGAAGGTTGGCGACAACACACAGCAAATCCAAGACTACATCGACTGACATCTCCTAGGCCGCCCGCATCCTCCGCAGCTTCTGCATCGACGGTTTCTACGCCCCCGAATCCGACGACAAATCCAGCCAAACCTCCTCATCCTCCACCTCCTCCAACGACCCCAACCAAAAGAAGAAAGGCGTGCACGGCCGCGACCGCAAGGCCCTCCGCAAAATACCCCCCTCGGTTATCGCCAACTGCAAAGGTCTCGCCATCTTCACCTCCATGCGCTTCGGCCTACACATCGGCGGCGGCAACGGCTGCGGCATCATCATCCGACACTTCCCCGACGGATCCTGGTCCGCACCCTCCGGGATCCACATGGCGAATCTGACGGGCGGACTGGTGGCGGGGCTGGATGTGTATGATTGTGTGGCGGTGATTAATACGGACAAGGGGTTGGAGGGGTTTACGAGGGTAAGGGGGACGATTGGAGGGGAGGTTGCTGCGACTGTTGGACCGCTCGGTGTGGGCCAAGTCGGAGACCTCGAAGTGAGCAAAAGGGTCAGTCCGGTGTGGACGTATACCAAGAACCGGGGCTTGTATCTGGGCGCTCATCTAGACGGTACGATCTTCATCGAGCGGACGAATGAGAACCCGAGGTTCTATGGGAAGGAGGGAATAAGACACGCAGAGATTTTGAGTGGAGAGGTCAAGGCGCCGGACTGCTGTCGGGTGCTGTATGAGACGTTGAATGCGATCGAGGGGAAGAGGTATAACCCGGCCGATCTGCCACCGCCGTATGAGAGTGTGGTGAAGAACTGAGGGGTTTCCATGATGGCATGGCTTTAGATACTAGTTTGGATTGTGAGCGCGGAGTAGCGGAGTACCATCGAGGCTCGATGAAACATCGTTATGCTCAACATTTGTGCGTGTACTCGATCCACTCTCCTCCATGATATACTCAGCGTCGTCTTCTCGTTGCGTTTTTCTCGGCTCAAGACAGCAACTCACGGGTTGATATTGTTCTGCAAGTTCCAAGGAAACCTGGTATTGAGCTTTGGAGCGCTGCTGTTGCCGAGAGGGTGCAGACAGAGTTGAGCAGTGAGCAGTGCTGAGTACGACCACATTTATCAGTATAAAATATGCTCGATGGCCATTCTCGTGCGCATGAGAACCGGTCCTCGCGATACGCCCGCCAGAACACCGCTTGGGCTGGCCGGCCTCCATGTTGCAGAACTTTCGGCAGGAGTGCCAAGTCCATTAATTAAAGTGCTTGAAGAACCAATTAGCTCAAGCCGGATTGCGAGTATTGTTTTCGCGCGCTGCAGGATCGGGTTGTTACTAGCGAGCAAGCCATAGAAGCTAATCTTCTATGCCGCAAGTGCCAGGCTTCCCTAACGTAGATGACGGGGAAGCGAGCCACACGGGGAAGCGAGCCACCACTTTCGCCAAGACTTGACATTGCAACATCTACCTCTGCGCAACTTGAATACAATCTGAATCTAAGTCGCTAGTATCCCTCGCAATGTCCTCAAATATCTCTTCCTCAGTTGCTGGACTCGGCGAGCGCCGTTGTCGCCGTTTACGACCAGTTTTCTTCACCTTGCCCTCCTCTGCTTGCCGAGCGATTTCGAGTACTTCCTCTGTACTAAACACAAAGCGGCCCTTTAACGCAACCCGCTTCCCTGTTTTTCGAGTCTTCCGGGTACGTAGAAGCTCCTGTGTATTAGCGAGTTCTTTACGGACAGTAGCAAGCTCACTTTGCGTCGCTTCAAAAGCACGTGTCATTCGGGCTGTATACCGCCGTACTGGCGACGGTAAGGCACCAGCGTCTTGTAAAGCGCTATTAAGCATCGAGTTTGCTTGTCGCAGTTCAGTACCGTCTGGCGGCGAACTATGAAGAAGCGAAAGGTCAAGGCTATGCGAATTTGTCGTAGTACAAGTGTCTGAAGGAGTCGGAGTCGGCTTTAAGGCGATCTTGTCAATGACAGTAATTGGACTTAGCGGCTCTAGACCAGTCGCACGCCAGCCGCTTTGGATGTTCGACGACGTAAGTGCCTTTGCTCGAGCCCGGATATACATCGATGTCCACTCGACTCGCGTAATACGGCCAGGATCAAGTCGAGAGAGCTGGTCAGTCTCAGTAGCAAGTGCCCGCTTTAACGGTGAAAAAACGCCGACATCGAGCGGTTGAAGCACATGCGAGCAGTGCGGCGGGAGGATAAGCAAGTCGATAGTGTGCTCCATTGCAAATGCAATAACGTTCGCTGTAATATGACTACTATGCCCGTCTGCGATAAGTAGTCGCCGCTGCGAAGGGTCGTCCGGCCGTGTTATAGGCTCGAATACCCTCGTAAGCCACTCGAAACTGTGACTATCAGATGTCCAGCTGCTCGACGACGTCGAGAAATGCTAGTCGCGAGGCGTGTTTGCTGGTATCCAACCCGAATTTGTGTATTTCGCCTTAAATATAAGCAGCGGCGGGATAGCAACTCCAGCTGCACTTATACACTCGATTGCAGTTATCCACTCTTGCCGTCCCTTTACGACCTTCCAGCTCGATGCCTCCTGTATATTAACCAATGCTCTTGACGACTGACTTACGCCGACTGCGAAGCCCGACTCGTCCATATTATAACACCGCTCAGGAGGGTACTGGTGCTGGAGGAAGAGCTTAGTTACTGCTTCGAAGTACGTCTTTACAGCCTCGAGAATCGTACTGTTATGCCGTATGCACTCTATTTGTCGTGCCCAGATACCCTTAATCTCCGGGTGTCGTATACGGAAGCGGTCAAGCCAGTGTTTGCCAATCGGTCGTAGGTATATTGGCATAGGCGTAAGGCGGTATCGCGAGCGGCGCACTTCTTCGGCCATTTCCACTGCTAACGCTGTCGAGGCAGGGAAACCAGCAATCGTTAGTCGTGAAAGCCATCGTATAAGCGTCCTCTCCTCGGCATTTGAGAGTAATTGCTCGTGTTCGTGGCTCGTAGCCCTCGAAGCCCGTCCAGACATACGATGACCAAGCGTCGACCTTGAGATGCGCCAGGCTGCAGCACATACGCGAATTGACGAGAAGGTACCTGTGCTTAAGTCAGCAACTGCACTCTGTATTCGAGATTCGAGAGGCGCGTCAAAATCGCGTGTTGTCGCGTCCATTGTCGTAAAAACACGAGGTGTAAGAGCAAGGGTCGGAAAGCGGTGGCTCGCTTCCCCGTGTGGCTCGCTTCCCCGTCATCTACGTTATTAGAGTTCGTGGACGATGTTGGGGACAAATAGCGGTGGATGTATCGGACTGCGAGAGACGCGTCAGCGAACGCCGGCGTGGTCGCAAAACAACCAACTTGCACGAGAGCGCGACGGTAAGGCACCAGCGACCACGAAGATGGGAGATATTCTACTCCAATCACTGATAGATGGCAGTGAGCTGGTGAAAAAATCACACCGCAAAGCGTGGCCAACAAAAATTGTGCGGAGAAGGTGCCAATTTCACGACGCGACACCACCGCGGAGTGCAATGCAGGGTGAAGAGAAGGAGACGCTATTCATGAGCAGCAGTCTCTGTGATGATGGTCAGTAACGTTGATCAAGAGCGATGAAGTGGATGAAAGATGCTTACCGCCGCGGTGAACGGTTTCCGCGCCCACAGCCATGAGAAGAAAAGAACAGCGTTGTGAGCGAGGAGGAATAATATTTATGCTTGCTGAGGGCCGAGACGCGCTAACGAAACGCTCGGACCATGGTCAGGTGATACAATTTCTCGAGAACGCGCGGCGTACTGACAGCTACTGCGAGAAGAGGCAATTGCGCTGGTGGTAACCATGTGCGGGAGTCCGGAGGAGCTTGATGAGTAGCTGCGGTACTCAGCAGTGATCGCCCGACGCCTTTATTATTGATACGACGCCTTGGTGGACGATGACAGGCTTCTTGCTCCATTGACCAAACAACAGACTAAACAACAGACGAACGAATGGCCGTCCAGGAGTGATTCGTGTGACGAGCTACACCAGCGCAGCATTTGCAGACATCACCATCAACCTACATGACCAGGAGGAAGAGCGGAGCCGATGGACAGCAACAGCAGGGAATGAGAGCAAGCAACGGAGACAATCAACAACATCGAGCCCACTACACACCTGTTTCGAGCCATGGGGCTCTCGATCTTCAGCACTGGGTATGCTCTTCGACAGCTTCCCGCCAGAATACGTCCGGCTATCCTCCATGCTCCCGCGCCCGCTTCCCTCGAACGAGGATCGGTTCATCCGCCGACTTCCAGTATCATCTCTCCAGATCGTGAAGAGGTACGTATGACGAGGTGTCGGCAACGTTCAACGTCAAGAGCCGCTATTCAGCTTCCACAACAATCAAATCGAAGCCAGAACCACAGACTTCTCGCGCGGACGCGCCTTCCACATATCATACTCGGAAGGAGTGTACTTGAGTAGCCAGGCGCGTCGCCATTGAAAATAGAAGGACATGTAGTCATTGCGCATCGCCTGCTGCGAGAGGCCGTCGAGGCCCAACACGAGACTCCAGTTTCAGCACCACAGCTTGGGCTACGGCGGAGTCCCCACAATTCGAGTCGGGCTTGATAACAGCGGAATGGGCGGTTCTATACCAACTCCAGCAAATGCCCATCAACCTTGGAGAGCCTTCAGCTACCGCCCGTAGCTGCCGGCTCTGCTGAGCTGACGGCGGCGTCGAGCAACAGATGCTTCAGCGGGCCATCGAACTTCTATCGAAAGCCTGCCTTTGGCATGTCATGTTGCGATTCCTCTCGAATAGAGTCTACCGTCAGACCGTTCAGCAATGACATGTCGCCTTAGCGACCCCTCCGATTTGACCGATTCTCCTCCCAACAGTGCGCCCACACTCGCGTCTCCCGGCAGAGCCAGTCTAGGACGCGCGTGAAGCTTGGGTGGATCGACGTACAAGCAAAGGGGAGGGCGTTGGCGCTCAGTGGATACTCTGAGAGCCGTTCAGACTTCAACATCTTGGCCACGCAGCGCAATATTGGAGGTGGCTATTGTCTGAACAAAGAACGTCGGCATCCCCAAGATGGGACAAAGACGCCCCCCTGCACCCCGAAAGTCATCGGCAGGATCATTGTTCATTACAACTGGGAATATCGCCGCTCCCGGTCCTCGCGCGAGGCCTTCCTACTTTTGCCTCGCTCACAATTTGCCCTGCATACAGGCTCTTCAAGCGAGTTGGATCTACAAGACCGCTTTTGTGCTGAGGGCTATCGAACATGCTCGTCCGTCTTGCTGCTCACCTTCTTCCGAGATTCAGTCTGAGCGTGCTGGACGTGCTCCACGACTCGCCACGCGAAGTCTAGCTTCGCTGGTGTGTCGGTTCTGGGGATGAGAGCTTGGGACGGGTCAAGCCAGGTTTTATAGCTAGAACTCCTCATCAATACACGCCAGGGAGGCCTTTGCCAGCGATAACTCGGAGCGGGCCGTCGCTTAGCGTTGCGTAAGGGGCTTTCGTGAGCAAGAGAGTCTGCTTCCGCGCTGGACGAGGATCTCTGTGCGGTATTCTGAGGGAGTCTCCCTTTTCCCGGTAAACGATCTGTTCCCTTGCCTCGTTGCTCTGCACCCCGTTGCTGAACAAGGATAGACAAGCCATCATCGCCAACAAAGAGTTATCCGTCTCATATCAGATAAGGTAGGTGAAGACAAAACACAAGCTGAATGGCCACCTACCAATACTGGGCAACCTCAATATCTCAATGCCAATGCTGACTCCGTCACGGGCGGGACACAACATTATCTCAATTTATACAACCTGTGCTCAAGACCAGAACTACCAACATTAGACACCGCCAATACTGACTCACACCGCTGAATATCTCGTTTCGACGTCATGGCTCCCGCATGAAGCGCGCCTGCAGCACACTATCGCTCATCGTTTTGCAAGAGTCACGGGTAGGAAAGAGAGATGGCTTCTGCAGTGGAGATCGCTCCTTCTGCGCTACTGTGATGGACTTTCTCTCTTCCCCTTTCATGCAACGATCCCGGCACGTTGCGGTTTTGGCTCTGCGGCACGCGCTCGTATTGCTTCATTGCCCTTCACAGCGTTGAGTAAGAGGGATGGATACTCTATCAGCGCAAGGAAGGATGCATCCCGCGGACACCAGAGAATGTATGCGTAGATACAACACAGGCCGACCGACCAGCCTGAGGCGCTGGAGATTCTCAAGAAGTCAGATGCCAAGGCTGACTCCGCCAGGGGCTGGACCCACTTTTCTCTGAAGATGTATATCCGGCCCTTCGATCTGTTGGCATCACCCAGCAGAACGGACTTCTGAGAAACCAAAACACAGGCGGTGTGCCAAGCGGTTTTCCATCGAATGTGTTCTATCGCATCTAGGTAAGTATCTACTTCGCAGTCGTGCCTCGTGTCGTAATTTGCCAGTTATGATAGTGTGAGGCTGGTTCAACAAGAGGGAGGCGGAAGTAGAGACTACGCTCACATATTATGTGCTGTCCATGGAGGCAGGGTATCGGGGCGTGGAGTGATGTTGGCAACTGGCACGTTAGTCGATTCCCTGAGTATCGGGGGTGGATTACATGCTGATGGAAAGCAGTGTGAAAGATCTGCATAATGCTCGAGAGATTAGATGACATGTACTCTGCCGGCTCATATATCGGTCTCTCGAAAGCTCCTACGCGTGTTGGATCCCCGTCATTCTGTTTGGTTTGCCCGGCGACAATAGTGATGCTTTCCGCCTTCAAGCTCGAACAGGTGGACGCTGGTGTTTTGGGACGCAGATGCCAGCTGGGTGCTCTGCGCTGCTACTCGTCTGATATTTGCTGACTTGGCGTTAGTGGAGGAGGCTCGCAAGAAGTCTGCCGAAACCATGAACATTTGTATCGACGCCAATCACGACAACAGAGAGCAGCGTTTCTCTCGTGATCGAATCCGAGCTTAAAGTACGCCATCTAACAGTAACATGACTTCGCCGCGATTCAGGCCTGTCTTCCTTGTCGGTATCAGGGAGAACAGGAGGTACCGCACCACGCCCATCTGCGCCGCCTTTCTTGCGCGCTGTTTCGGGCTCGCGGCACCGTGGTTTTGCTCGCTCTGGGTTGTTGATGTTGTCAAGAAAGCATTTTCAGATGCAGTTGTTGGCTTGTTTTGATCGATTGTCAGAGAGAAAGAACGACCGGGGAAAGAGCGACCACGGACCTGGGAAAGCGTGCCGAGATCGCGGTGATGTCGTATGTATTGGAGGGCGAGTTGCTACTCTTCTACCTCCTCCATGCGATGCTGCGCCTCTTGAGCCGGATGGTAGCATCGCCCCAGCAGGTAGGTGGAACGCGATAGATTCCAGCGACGAGGAGGTGGTTATGGCCCATGCGAAGCGCGCAAGAACACAGCCGTGCAGCGAAGACCACTCCCTTTCATTCACCTGCAGCAATCGTCAACTTTCCTGCCCAGAAGCAGCAGTATCGGAACGTATAAGAACTTGCTGAGTGCAGTGCGCCCACTTGAGAGTAGGGGGCGGCGATGGTATCACCTGGGCCATGGTCGCCATGAGTGCTGGTCTTGGCGGAGGAAGCGTGGACACCAGCACCACGACGCTCTCTGGCAATATCATGGCTCTGGTGATGCGCTGTAGACATGCCGACGGCGGCGAGGAGCAGGAAGCAATAGAATGCGAGACTCTGAATTTTGTTCGATGACGGAAAGATAATCGATTTGTTGTTTACCACCAAAGGCGTCTTCGGATTGTCCACGCTTGGGCTCTGGTGACCCATCTCCACTGTCACTCTTGAGAGCCTGTCTCATCTTCTCGACACCCTCGTTCGTTGGAAGTTATGCCAAAGCCGACCCGTCCCATCGCGTGTGAAGTGCGTGCCCGTCGGTGGTGTGCGGAGTGCGCGCCCGTCAATGGTGTGGGCAGTCGGTCGTGGTTTTCGTGTCGATGAGGATCGTCGGGCGCCGCGGGAATAGCCTTGTCAAGATCAGTCTGAGTCGTGAACGGTGGAGAGAATTTGCTTACCATAGCCCTGGCCTCCGCCATACCCACCTTGGCCGCCTCCGAAGCCACCGTCCTGGCCGCCTCCGAAGCCATTGTGCTGGCCGCCTCCATACCCACCTTGAACGCCTCCAGCAGCGACAGCCCCCTCCATCTGCGACTTTCTGAGCTTTGGGGAAGTCCGGCGAGAGCTCGTTGACCCGACTCCAGTCGTTGTAGCCTCTACCAGCGATGGTTGCTGCGAAAGACACGGCGGAGGCGGCAGTTGCGGAGCGGATCGTGACAATGCCAGTGGGCTCCTTGTCGAACACAGTGAGTTTCTTGCCCTCTTCCATCATGTCGTTGTGCAGTTCCTCGGCGTAGTCCGGCTCCTCGTCCAGATCGAAGAGGGAGGACGCTTTCTTGATGATGACCGTCTTCAAGTTATCCATGCGCGGAGCGGCCTCGAACGTGATCACTCGCCAGCGGCGACGGCCGGATCTGCGGGTGGACCTGTAAGCGCGTGTCAGTGAAGGATCTGAAGCAAGAGATGAAGAATGAGGCATACCCGCCGCCGCCGCTGGGGTGGAAGCGTGATGGCAAGTGCCAGCGGTGGCTGGGTTCGATAACAGGCCCCTCGAAGGCGAAGTGAGTGAGTGATCTGGAAATGAACCTCGGAGGTTCTGATGACTTACCAGCCACCCCTGACTCCAACGGCAGCTAAGCCATCCTATGCGATGTGCCGGCGACGGCGGAGGGCAATGACCTGTCGATCGATGTCAGTCTGTTGATGCGGCCCCCAGTATGGCTTCGTTCGTGATGATAGGTGATGGTGGTGATGGACCGCGAGGAGTAGGTGACGATGAAGATGAAGGTGAAGAAGCAACCAAACGAAACCGCTGTTGCAATGTGGTGCAGGGGATCCTCACTCCTTCGCCGCCGCCGCCCACCCCCAAGAAAAAAGGCACAAAGGCCAAAAACGAAAGCCTGTCGTTTGGAGATGATGCTGTGGTTGTTGATGGAAGAAGGGGAAGAGGAAGCTGGCTGGAAGAAGATGCTTTTGAGCTGCGGTCAGCTCGGCGCCGGCCAATCAGACGCCGAGGAGCAGCAGGCAGTTCGTTCGCGGCTCGTGCAAGGAAGGAGACGGGGTCGAGGTGAGGCTGTGGAGGAAAAATTGAATGGCGCTGTTGAGAAAGGAAGTGGCCAGCGCTGCAGCGGCTGCAATAGAGCCAAGGCCAGCTAGATCACTCGTGACCAAACCTTCGCATACGCATTTTGTGACCTCCATAATTCCCCTGACGGTCAAGAGACCACGCATAGAGGAGTTCGCATAGTGGTGGCGGTGCCGAACGCTTCAAATGAGCGCGTTGCTCGAAGGTCAATCCTCGACCGACACTTCAAGAACGCATGAATGGATCGAGTTCATCAAAAGCAAACACGACGACTTTGGTCAAAGGCGCAGTGAGAGAGCATGGGGAGGGTGTGCGGCTCGACCAAGGCTACATGACCAAGTGACCCAGCGATGCGCACTCGACTGTGAGCGCTGTTGCTTTCTTTTGGCGTGTGTCTGATGATGGTTTAGTCGGAGTTTCCAAGAGTATGAGGTTGATCCTGAGGCGTGATACCAGCTGAGTGCTCGAGTAGCGACTACTGCGCGGCAGGCAAGGAGCACGCGGCTCGGCCAGCTTCAAGGCGACACCGATGGTCTGGCGCTGCAGATATCGACTGTTGTTGGTGATGTGGTATATGTGGAAGACCTGTTCCTCCATGAAGCGCTGCATTGAATGGCCTGTGACCTCCAGAGATCTTCGCTGCCTGTGTCGCATTGCACAGCTCTGCTTTCAGATCTGGTCCAAAAGTCAACGTCGCATTCTCGAGCCGTGAGCCGGCCGTGCGCCTTCCTCCATGCATCGCGCAACGTTGGCGCTCGAAGATCTCTGGCAATGTAGGTTTGTATCTCCGCCTGACTATTGCTACGCGCCGATCGCCGGCAGCTTCCTGTGCGGGTTGAGTAGCTGACGTGAAGTCGAACCAAGCTTTCTGTGTGTACCGAAATACCATGGTTCTGGCAAAGGCTATTCAACACTTCACCCCAGCTGTTCCCATCACGAACGATGATATTTCTGTCCTACTTCGCGCCACTTCCTCTTAATGTCCTGCTCTTCATGGTTTGGCTTGGCTTGGTTCTCGAAGCTGGCGCGAACCGAGGCCTGACACGTTCGACGGCCTGCGTCGTGCTTCGTTGGCGGCGAGGAGTATCTAATGAAGGCCTCCAACCGAGATCGTATCAAACTGCACCGGCCAGTTCTCTTGACATGGAGTAACGGGGTGGTTCAGGTGCCCGTCGAAGCAATTCGCTCCCTTCTCCACGCGGGCGACAGCCGACTTCGGGCGTCCGGCAAGTGGTGGTCTTGTCGGTACTTGACGGTTTCTTCGTATCACTATTTGTCGATTCCAGCTGTACGCATTCAGGGAGCGCATGGATGGAAGGGTCGAGAAGGGCAAAGGGCTGCTTGATTGTCGCCGCGCCGACGCCGCCAACCGTCGGGACCGATGAAGTCTGCCCCTGACCTTGGTGCCGTCGTCTTCTTGTCCGAAGCATCGTCGCGATGCGTATTCTTGCCTTCGAAGCGGAGTTGAAGCGGTGTACCATCATCCTGATTTAACCAGAGCTGGCTCTGTTTGATCTTCTTCACTGCGTCGCGCTTCCGTCGCGTCGTCGTGTGCGAGGTCAGGAGTTGCTCTCTTTTGCGTTCTGGAACGGATGCGGGCGTGGCAGAGCTTAGAAACGGTGTTGGGTTTCTTGTGTTGCGCGACCTGTGGGACGTCACCCGCGAAGAGGACAGGATACTCGCTGAACAAGGCGGCGCTGGCTTGATGCAGGCAAAACGCGGTTGCTGATGTCTCCACGATTATGCTGGGGACTTGGCGAGAATCAGAACGACGTGGATGGTGTGCTGTTAATGGACTCGTGGAGGATGTTGGCATTTGATGGGAAGCAGCGGGTGTGGTTCTTCGAAAGTGGCCTGAGGCAATGACCCAAAAGCCGCCCAAAATGAGAACTTCATCCAGTACACGTCGCACAAACGAGCAAACATCCTGATATCGCAGGTGCAGGCTCGTTGATAGCATATAAAAAGTAATATCAATAATGTATCAAAATACTTGACGCGTTGAGACCTTCCTCGCCTTATCGAACTGTTTGCTTCCAGTGAGCCAGCGATACAGCCAAACACCAACCTCATCAAACCACGCGGCACACACTTAATATATTGATACAGAAGTGCAGATCTTGGGTGATAGATAGTAAAAGAAAAGCGCTATCAATTGACATATCAAAAAACCTCTCGCGTTGGCTACCTTCTCACCCAATCCATGCACCCCCAGGCAAAAGTTCAAACCCCTCCGTGACCGCAAATCCGCTGACACCCCGAATCGAACTCACAACCTAACAAAATAGGTGCAAAAGAACTGACCCCTGGCCAGAGAAACGTGATTTAACACGTTTACTTTTCTACCTATGCTCCCCCTGCTGCCGCCCGCCTCGCTGAAAATCAAATGACAAAGGAAATGTTGTACGTACCTTGTTACCCCGAAGGGTGATTGCTGGATGATTTTTCTTAAATATATAGACTCACTTTGGAGCGGGTGGGCCCGCTAGCGTGGGCTGGCAGTGAGGACTTGGGCGGGTGCGGGCGACGTGGGGAGGAGGGTCTTTGTTCTGCTCTTCCATGGGCAGGCGGCATTCTTCTGTGCAGCATCTGTTCTTTGTTAGGACAATGCAACCTCGCTCTTGCTAATTCAACGGAGTATCCGAACACTCGATCGCGATTCCCTCGCACCATCAAGAGCAAAGGCAGGAAGCAGCTGGGTCGACCATCCCAGACACCTCCTCCTCCTCTTCCTCGACGCGTCGCAGGTCCGACAGTGATGGCCTTGAAGGCCGCGACACCAATTGGCACCATCTGCTTTGATCCAGCTACCTCTACCAAAGACTCGAGCTTCTACGTCGAGACTCCAGCAGCAGCAGTCCTCTGCCCACCATGAACATCCGAGACTCGCAGGCAACGCACTCGGCCACATCGAAGGACCCAGTTCAAGAGCTCAAGGGCCATCAAAGATGATATGAACGGCGCTGCAATAACTCAAAGAACACCAACTTGAACAAGCAAGAAGTCGATCCTCTGCACTGGCAACGAGTATCTGGACCATTCGGCATTATCGTCCTACTTCGCCAAAGCAACGCAATCCTGGGCCGTCTGGACTGTCCATCCCGCCATCGCAACTGGAAAAACTGCAGCGTCCCGGATGAGAACCATGGCCAAACGCGCAGTGAGATCTCGATCTACCAGCCAAGACCCTCGCGGTCGATGCCATGCACTCGCGGAGACCACTTGGCGGTCCACGGATCTCGTGGCGCGAACCCTTCAAAAGGCTGCACCGCCATCCAATTGCCACAACTGAGTTCCCCAAGGCAGAGTCCGCCGAAGCCACGCGGGACGCATCCTTCACGCTTCGGCATCACCGCCTCAAGAGGAGGCCCAGCGCCTCGAGTATTTGGAGACTGTCTGGAACCCATTTGGCCCATACAAGCTCGCTCGCGCAATATGCAGAGCAGTGAAGAGGGCAGTTAAGTCACGTACGATGGCCGAATATGTCGAAATCATACATTCGCCGAGCTCAAGGACATCGCTTGAGAACAGTCCTCAAAGGCGCAGCAGTCACTTCTCAATCGACTATGATGACGATACACCCACGATCAGTTGTAATCTTTCAGCAGGCTCGAACAATTCCTAGAGCATTGAAGAGGGTAGCGAAATCAAACACGACGGCCACAACAGAATATGTCGCCAGGTGACGTTGCGAAACAGCCAGCATCAACAAGCTACAACAGCTACCCATGTGGCACAGCAGATCCTCCGATACCAACATGCGTATCATCAGTACTGACTGCAATGGGTCTGTTATCACTTGGCAGATCTTGGGGGTGGGTCCGTGATCGACAAAGCTGCATATCCGGCCGACGGCGTGTTTGGCCTATCACTCTATCTCAACGTCAGGCGGGGTTTGACGGATTCAACAAAAGATCGGTAGCTGCTCTCGACCTCACCTCTCCTGTTCTCGCCACATCCCATCTTTTCGAAAAGGATGGATGATTCCAAGAAGACCCTCTGGTCGAACGTCGAGCCACCCTCTCCGTCCGAGGATGTCACAGTCGGCCACGTCGAAGAACAGAGCAAGACGAAAGGACTTTTCCAGCGGCTTAAAGGCACCAAGCACGACCCAGACGAGCTCGGCCGACGACTATTCGAAGAATCTCAGCAGTACGATGAGGCCCAGCTGGAGAGAGATGCGGTCCGAGTAAGGCGGAAATTAGACTTCTTACTGCTCCCAATGGTACCACTCCCAGCCCCAACCCGAACCACAGACGTACTGATTCACTCTTCTACAGATGTGTTTCACATATATGATTTCATTTTTAGACAAACAGACATTGAACTACAGCAATGCATACGGTTTACAAGCGGATACACATATGAATGGCACGGATTACTCGTGGGTGGCATCCGCGTTGAACTTTGGCTGGCTTTTGGCCGCATATCCATGGAATCTGGCCCTCCAACGCTACCCAATCGGCCGAATGATCGGCTGCATGCTCTTCGTCTGGGGCAGCGTCTGCATGCTCCAAGCCGCCGTCTTCAACTTCGCCGGCTTCTTCACTGTGCGCTTCTTCCTCGGCGGACTCGAAGCCTGCATCAGCCCGGCCTTCATCCTGCTCACCTCCATGTTCTGGGAGAAGGAAGAGCAATCCCTCCGCTCCTCCTTCTGGCTCGCCTGCAACGGCTTCTCCTCCATCATCGGCGCCCTGCTTGCCTACGGGTCTGGGCATGCGGAGGGCTTGATCATCCCCAACTGGAAACTCATCTACCTCATCGTCGGCTGCCTGACCATCGCCTGGGGCGTCGTCATCGTGATCTTCCTCCCTGACGGCCCGCACAACGCCAAAATGCTCACACACTACGAGAAAGTCGTCGCGGTCTGGCGCGTCTCGCACAACCGCATCGGCTTGAAGTCCAACGCTTTCAAATGGCATCAGGTCCGCGAAGCCCTGCTCGATCCCAAGTCATACCTCCTCTGGCTCATGGCCGCGGCGATCGGGATCCTGAACGGCGGCGTGGCGAACTTCGCTTCCGCGTTGATCAAAGGGTTTGGATACGACGCTTTGCGAGCAAGTCTCATGCAAACCCCCGGCGGGGCCTTCGAGATTGTTGGCTGCATCCTATTCGGGTACTTGTCAAGTTTCCCCGGCTGGCTCTGTCCCGCCATCATCCTGTCCTGCCTCCCCGGCATCGCGGGGCTGATCGGCATCCTGACCATCTCCATCAAGCACCGCCTCACTTTGACAGCAATGGCCTGGCTGCAAAACGTCCTGGGCGCACCCATCATCCTCTCCTGGACGCTCCCAGGCGTGCACACAGCAGGCCACACGAAACGGTCCGCGACACTGGGAATTTTCTTCGCTATGTACTGCGCCGGGAACATCGCGGGCCCGCATTTGTTCCTCGACTCCGAGGCGCCGCGGTATCCGACCGCTATTAAGGGGTTGCTGGGGGCCTATGCGGCTATGGTAGTCTTCACTGTCTTGTACTGGGCGATTTGCTGGACGAGCAATAAGCGGCGAGATGGCAGAGGCGAGCGGGCGGATGGGGTGGTGGAGGGGTTGGAGGGGTTTGATGATTTGACGGATGGGAAGAACCAGCATTTCAGGTATCGGCTTTGAGAGAGTAGGACGGAGATACAGTCGATGATATATTGGACCTTGGATCGATCCCCGTCGAACGGGGCGATGAAGATACATGAGCTATGAGCTATGAGAACGACTGCGAACTTTCAGCATTTGCTTTTGGATCGACCCAGGACTTGTTCTTCAAGTCACTCATCACGGGATTGCGCGAGCCTATCCGCCTTTCTCAGATGTCTGATCAGGAGGACCATGCTGCACGATAATGCGGAGAGCTATCGCACCACCGTGATCCCATTGGACTCGTTGTGGCTGATTCACAAGTACGACAAGCGGACTCGGTGTCATTGGTGCGAGATGGTCCTCCGAACCAGCAGATGGAAAGGGTGAGTGGAGGGAGCATGAAGTGCGGAAAGAGACGAATGATGACATGGGGAGCTTCACGGGTCCATGAGAGGAAGATGCGATTGATGAAAAGCGATGATCTGACTCGATACCAATATCTATACAGAAGGAACGCCTCGCCGGTCCTCTCTCGATCCATTCTCGCCTGCGTCTCCCTGACTGAGCTCTGCGATCGTGGTGCTGACGATGATGTCCGTAAGTTTACCTTCAATGCACACCAACGAGAAGGTTTCGACTCGAAGGTCTCGCTGAACATCGCTCACGACCCCGGTTGTCACTGTCTCCATTCCATCCCAGCTGTGATCTGTTCTTGCCTGACTGTTTGAGCTGTTCGCTAGCGTGAAAATGGGCGTTGGATGCGTCCCTTCCGGTCAACAGTAATCTCGGCCTTGATCTCTTCGGCCTTGGAGCGGCGGGAGGTGGGTCTCCATGATTTGTGGAAGGACACCACCTCCGCTGGTGTAGTTGACCAACCGGCGGTCATCCTGCGATCGAGAAGTCAGTTCACGCATTCGATAGCAAAGACGATCGCTCGAAGACATACCTCTCGAGCGAGAAACTGCTCGCTCTTCTGCGACCACAGCGCTTCAAGACGATGCTTTCTGTGATTTGCTTCTCGTTGCGCTTTCCTTCCCATGACGCCACCAATCCTGAACCTCTCGAAACGCCAGCTTCATCTTCGGGTATCATCAAATGCCGCAGTCATCAAGCTCTGAAGAGCGTCGCGAGCGCTCAAGATCCCCACTTCGCGAGCATCTTCTTGCGCCTCTTCTCGGCGTTCTTCTTCTGTAACTACTTGATCTCATTCTTGGTGTACTTGATGTTCCTACGCTCCTCCTTAAGAGAGCGGACGTCGTGAGAGTTGGCCCAGGCATCAGAGTCGAAGTAGGTGTTGACCTGGCTTGGCGACAGCCAGCCAGGCCAATTTCGCTGTAAGGTGTATCAGTACTGGGACTTGTGAGAGGCTCCGATAGTGAGAGTGTATGGGCGGAGCTGGTGATGTACATGTGAAGACAGGCAAGGGAGGAAACGAATAAAGGGTAGCGGTGAGGGATGTGCAGGGCGTTATCATAGAACGAAATGAGCCATGTGATACGTACGCAAAGCCGAAACAGCGGTCTACCTCGTTGCTGGCGCGAGCGCCGCGGAAAAGATATGGCTGTTGGTTGTGGGTTTGGAAGAAGTTGGAGAGGAAGCTGGATTTTGTAGGCGGCAAGCTGAAGCTCGGGCGAGGTCACGTGTTTATGGTGTCTTCGGCACTCGGAACAGCTCCAGACAGCGTTTTAAGACGGCGATGAGTGAGAGTGGGTCGCCAATGAGCCCTGGTTGATGTGGAAACGCGCCTGGCAGCGGGCTCATCGTTCTCGCCAGGCTGAGGGGGCATGGTAGGTTCAATCGTTCGTTCACGCCTGATCATCTCCACGAACTAGGTCGTCGTCCTTGCTATCGAATGCTGGCTGCAACTGCTCGATCGTCGTTGTTGCACAGGGATACATCGGCAAGTGTGGTCAAGCTGCGCCCTTCTTTACCTCCCACTCCCCGGCTTCACCTCATCCTCTTCCTCACCAACAACAAACCTCACAAACACCACCAAAATGCCCAACACCACCACCACCAACCCCAACACCTCCCCCAACACCCCTCCCCACAGCCGCGAGAACCTGCCTCCCTGCCTCCCCCTCAGCGAGCCATGTGCTCACAAATGGGCGCGTCTCCGCCTGGACCACGCCGACCGCGACCACCGTGCGCGCTGCGACATCTGCCACAAGGGCCCCACGAGTGACTGGGCTCTCCCCGACAACACGGAGATGGCCTTCTGCCGCAACGAGTGCGGCCTCACCCTCTGCCCGGCCTGCTTCCGCGTCTGTTTCGACGAGCAGTATCGAGCCCGGGCGTTGGCCGCCCGCCAGGGCTGAGGTGAGTCTCGATCGATGCCATCAGCTCCTCATCATGACCCTGCTGATCGGCCTCGTACAGGTACGTTGAGCACTACAACCACCAACGGGAGACAGACGGCAGACAGACAGCACGCTGACCTCTCCTCCTCGGCAGCCTTGGGCAACCAACCCAAGACCAGTATACGCTCCGCGCGGTCCACAATAAGAACCAGATCTCCGAGATCGACTTCAATCTTCATACCATGGAGGACGGAACGCAAGTGGGCACGCAAGTGCGAGTGTGTAAAGGTATGATTCCGATCCCATCGACGCAACAAATGCTTCTTGCTGACGACTTCATCAACAGGCTGCTACCCGGCCCCTTGGCACTTCATGCTGCCCGGCCCCTTGACACTTCATGCTTTCCCTCGGCCACATCGCAACTATCATGACATCTCAACGTCAGCACACCAATCTCGACAGCATACCAAAATCGATAGCATAATACAGCACAGAAGCTCAGAAGTACATCCCAGCACAACAGCTCAGAGGGATACCACAGTACAGCAGCTCAAGAACACACGTCAGCCAAAAACATCCAACGGCACAAGACGCCCAACAGCACCACAGCTCCACACTTCAGGAACATCCTACAGCAGAACAGCCAAGTCCGACACCACAACAGCTCAATCGAACAGCACAGCGGTTCTGGCATTTCCGGCAGCAGAGCAGCTCAGGAATATCCGACAGCACGACTGCAGAAGAGCTTACTGACAGCACGTGGACTGCGTACCGTACAATACCACACGAGCTCAGCGGCACAAAACAGCACAACAGCTCGGGAACGTACAACCTCGCAACAGCTGAAAGCGTGCGACAGCACATCGACTGACTAGCATACGACAGGGCCTCGACTGAGCGTCGTGCAACAATACGTTGACTCAAGAGCACACGAAAGCACAACTGGCCAGGACCATACACCAGCCTCTCGTCTCATGGGCATACAACAGCACGTCAGCTCAGCAGCATCCAGAAGCACATCGACTCGAACTCATCCAAAAGCACATCAACTAGGCATCAGATAACAGGAGACCATCCCAGGAAATACGAGAGCACACTCAATCTCAATTGCACAGCACAGGACAACATTGCCTGCGACTGCTTCAATTCCACGGTTCATCCAAAAGAACGCGGGGAGCTCAGGGCCATCCCACGCAATTCACCAACGGCACATCGTCCAGATACACGCATCAGTCCATCGCACCCATGGCTACGGCATTGCTCCTGCACTGCAGAAAAGCAACATCACCACACGTCATCATACAACATCAGTCTGCATTCAACCTCGGATCCAACCACCACCAGCATGCTTCTGGCCATTGTCCCGGGTAGGACGTTAAACTGCCTCTGCTGTCTGGTCATCGTTCGCCGTGCCACCGCTGAAAGGAGAAAGAAAAGACAAGTCCGGGGACTCAACCGGCTCCTTTCCAGCCCTGATCGGCAACGATGCACCAGCAGCAGCTTTCGCCGACGACAGAGTTGTGCATGTCGCTTCGGTCGCAGCGGTGGCCGCCATCCAAGGTCATCACTTCCGATCAACTGCCGCGCTTGGGACGTCATTCCCAAGCGTCCTCGCCCGTGTCTGCGCGGAGGGGTATAGGGCGGTTGGTCGCAGAGGAGGAGGTCGGGATTTACGGGGGACTGCGTGTTGCCGGCTTCGGCTGGCTTTGAGGATGTTGTAGGACGGGGTCGGTCGGGGTGGTAAGTCTCGTTCCTTCTTCTCCTTCTTGACATTGAACATGCTGATCCATCGTCACAGCAGACCGAGCACGCTTTCTGCTGCACCCCACCGACCCCCGGAGATGCACACCTCCGCCACCAGGACCTGCGGCGCCTCGCCGCCCACATCTCCGGAAGACACCGGCGCGCCGTTGATGTCACCCAGTCGCTGTACTGTTTCTTATGCGACGTACGATTGTGCCCGCCATCTGCCACCAGCAGGGCCATGCACAAAGAGGACAAACCTCTGGAAAGTCTACTTTCACGACCGCCGACGCCGACGCAGAGGAGTGCGTCATCTGCATGGTGGAGATCGAGGAGCGGGACGAAATGGCGCAGGTGCAGTGCCTGTGCACGTTCGGTGGGGCTGGGGTTGGGTGCGTATGGGCGTTGGATGCGTATGTCACGCTCGTTTTTCAGAGCATCGGATGGAGCATCGGACCCAGCACCGCCACACCTTGATCCATCACACATCACCTTCCGCACTTGGAGAACAGCCCTTCTGCACCTATACCGCTGCTGGTGGCCATCGCGATCGCCTGCGCGCAACAAAATGCCCAATTAGACCGCTGGCCACCCGACCACGCTTCCTGGCGTAGGGCCCGCCGCTCCACTGCCATGGCGGATGCCAACTCGACAGAAGACTCGACCGTTCATCTCGAGAGCCTCTCGCCATTGGTATCGGAGCTTCGTCTCTTAACAGCCCGCCTATGGTTTCGTTGTCAACTCGACTCAGCAACTGCCCGAGACATCTCAACCTGCCGGGACGTGGAGGGAGACGGAGGAAGAAAGGTGGCGATGGAGGGTTTGGCGTTGACTCGGTTGATATGTTCTGTTGTCAATATATTCGGAAATGAACATTGTTTGTTATCAATGCCGCTCTCGTCGTCATACATTTGCTCTCAAGGTTCTCCCACATGCTGCTTGGTCTCATCGCTGTCTGTCCTCGTCGCTGTCTGCCCTCATTCCCGTCACTTGTCATCGCCGTCTGTTCTCGTTGTTGTTCTCGGTGCTGGCATGACATGTCGCCTTCTGCTCCGTCGAACTCATAGCATCTCGTCCAGGCCCTCTTCTGGTGTGTTGATTGCTAGTCTGATCGCCTTGTTATGTGTCTTCGGATATGAGGTACGTCGATGCAGTATGTATAGTCGAGACGCTTGATGAGCATGATCGGGAGAGTGGTCAAGGGCATGGAAGGTGGTTGTCATCATGGAAAGGAGCTGCAGGGAAGCGGAAAGACGTGGAGTATGGGTCTGTGTGTGTTAATCCTGGACGCGGAGGTGGTGGAATGAATCGAGTGGGAAATGCCGGTAAGGGCTGAGATGGGTTGGGACCTGAGATTTGGGATTTGGTAATGCGACTTTGGATGGTCTTTCTACTCTTCTAACTGCTGTTTAGGCTTGATCGGCAATATCTCCCACGAAACCGTCTTCTCGGAAGCCCGTTCGTGGTGGTGGAGGAAGGGGAGGTGTAATGAACGACGAGGGGTGCAAATCCTGGCAGACTCAGAGATGAGTGGAAGTTTGGCAACGCTGACCGGGGTCGGTTTTGGTCTGCTGTATGCTATCTCGACCAGATCGGCACGGTCTGCTCCTGCGAAACCCACTCGTCGCTGTGATGTAGGGGAAGTGGAGCTGTCCGCAGAGTCGTCAATGAAGGGATGCGCGTTGGGCGAGGCGGCGATGGTTCTTTGGTCTATCTTCTGGCTCTCCCGCTTTCGCATTTCCGGGACCATGCAACGCTTCTTTGGCACCGCCTTCATATCCCCGTCACCTTGTACATCCTTCTACTGGCGGCTGGTTGCTGAATGTTCGATGACACGTCCAATGTTCACGGCATGGTTCACCCGAAGACCATGTCTCATCGGCCTCTCTCCCCTGTTGCCAGGACAATGCCAGGCTCTTCCTTACTGTCTTATTGTATTTGTCGCCTTGTACCGCTCTGCCGCCAGAAGACCCTGCATAGCAACGCAATGTGCCTCTGTTTTTCTGCGACATCACGCTTCGTCGCTCTCTTGTACGCTCAGCGAGTGTCCGGGGAGTGGTCTCATTCTGAGCCACTTGTCCCTTGCTCTCGATCATGTTGCCGCAGACTACTTGATGCCTGCTGGCTGGCTGATCCATGCCACGATTCAATGCTCGTGGCCCAATGTTGACGGCGCGGTCCACCCAAGGGCAATGTCTCATCTGTCGATCTGCTGTCGAGCCTGGCGGGCATGCCAGCGATATCGGCCTAGATCCGCATCTCCTGTCAAGGCGCGTGACCTTCTCTCTTGCCATGATCGACACTCACGATTCGAGGCAACTCCACCCCATCCCGGCTTCTCTCTCTCCTCCTCCTACTGCAATTCATGCTCTTGATATACTCTTCATACCCACTCACCAATACCAATCCCTCGAGAAAGAAGCCAAACTCACAATGTCCCTAGCCATCCTCCTCACCCTCATTGCCGGCCTAAGCGCCATCCTCCTCTTGGGCACTGGTTGGGCATTCCCTCGATGTTCTTGCCTTCTTCTCATCGTTCCTCAAGTGTCCTAGTCGTGTATTGGAGAGCATGGCTGATTGCTGTGTAGACGGAGATCGAAGCGCTTGTGTAGACGTAGAAGTTGGAGTTGATCGATTTGGCGGGGCTGGATCGTCGACGAGGAAGGGAGAAAAGGAGGCTCGAGGGAGGGTTGATCTCGCTCCTTCGATCGATGTTGGAGGGCAATGATGGGAAGTCTGTACGTGTCGTCTGTTGTATCGTAGTGGAGGTGTGCTAATGAGATTGTGCGGCTGGAGCTCGAGTTCTTTGTTGTCGAGGTGCGATGCTCGCAGCCGAGTTCGTCCAGGCTCTTTGTTCGATCCTGAGTTCGCCTTTATTCTTGTACTCGCTTGTTCTGTTGGTACTGGAAGACCTGTGGACATCGAATTGGGCGCGTGTCATTCTGAGGTGATTATCCTCGAGCTGTGGTCGCGGACCATGGCCCTGGGGCTTCTGTTCTCTGTCAGTTCGGCTCGTAGGAAATGCAGCATACCGTATGGAGCCTCCAGGAGTATGGGGGGTGTACGAAATCATTCGTGATGCAGTGCTGGATCCGCTGGAGGTTCAATGCCGGCTGCTGGATCGTCTTGTGGAGCAACTCCTTCGCGATCGGAGAAATTACAGTGGTATGGGTTTGGAGACTCTGATGAAGCCGGCAGTAAGGAACTGCGTCGATGGCATTGATCAAGGCCTTCAAATCTTTTCGTCGTTCTTCGTAGTGCTTACAAGCCGGTAGATAGTCGGCAGTCGTCGTCATGCCCGCGAAATGGCGCCAAGCCAAAGTTGTTTACCCACCTGCTGCAGCTCCAGCACAACCACCGCCGCACCACAACACGACCATCAACAGCACGTTGCAGAAGTCGCTCCGGCACCCCTGTAGGCACATCGCCCTCGCCATCTATACGACGGCGAGCAACTCATGCCCATTTCTCCTCATCAGCGAAGCACCAGTCCTGCCAACAGCTGGGTTGGGCAGACTGCAGCAACATTCACTCACATCGCCGCTACTGGGTGGCTCCTTCCCAGCCACCCCGCCCGTCCTTCCAGCAGCCAAACTGCGACGGCTTCAGGTATGACGATCCACCACCTTCGTCAGCATTCGTCAAAGGCCATACTCACTTCATCCTAAAGCAGCTCCGCTCGTTGCACAATCCTGCAACTCATCTTCGCTGCAGTCGGCATCGCCGCCACCCTCACCCAGCTGGCCCGCCCGCCCGAGATCATTCGCCTTCTTGGTAAGCATACCCTCCTTCTTCACATCACCCTCGTATATGATGAAGCCCGACTCGATCCTTTCCGCCGAGGATCGATCCGCCGAGGACGCGTGCCCGTCACATTGCTTTTCGCCGACATCCACCATTGAGACGGGCTCTCCATGGGGCATCGGCGCCGGAATGGGAAATCTGACAGTCTACTTTTCGGATTCGGACCATATTATTCTTTGAAAGACCTTAATGTTGGCTCTTCCGACAACAAAACATGGCACCTTCTGTCTCCCAACAGATTTGAGAACTGCAATGAAGGGCTGCCCTCGATGAGCGACCTTTGGGAGTTATCTGATACTATTAATACTTGGAACACTTTTAAGACTACTTATTCAAGAGAACATGGCTGACACTCGTCTTCAGGTTGCAGATCTTCGACTTCACCAGCTGCCTCCACTCGACAAACCGACGACATACTCACAAGATACCATTTCAAGTCCGCAGCCCATGCCACTATGCCGAAAATACACGCAATGAACAGGCCTGCTATGTCAGCAACAGTGAGTACATACCCATCCCACTTCCCATCCGCGGCCATGATGAACACCGCGCACACCGAAACACAGCGGCATCGCACGTCGCGGATCGGGCAAGCCAGCGCAATCGTGCGCCAAACCTACGGGTGCGGCGATGAAAACAAGCGTCAAGCAGTGAGACAGTAGGTTTTACCCATTAAGAATTGTCCGCTTGGTTCGAAGGGCTGCTGCTGGCATACATGAGGTCACGAGGTCTGGCGCTCGAGAAGATGGCGCATCGACGGTTCTGATTGCAACACAACATCAACGGTACAAGCTACTTCTTTGCCAAAGACCATGTACTGATTCAAGATTGCAGGATCTGAGCCATCTTGCGACCTTCGCCGTCAACCTGTTTCATCATCGGCGGGGGCACGCTTGGGACCGCGACATCCTGGACCCAGTTTGGACTACATCCATCCGTCAGCAGGTACGTACATGAGTCTTCTTCTATCCCCCTCCCACCATGATGAAACAACACCGCCGCTCGCGCACACGGGCTGCGCACCTGTCTTCCGAGCAACAGTATTGCCCGTTGCGACCCCCTGAAGGATCATGGAGAGCATTGTTTCACATGAGCACGAGGCGCTCGAGATTCGGCGCTCGAGATCCGGCACCATTAGCAATCTGATCAACACAAACACCCAGCCGTACTTATGACAGTGGGTCGATTGTCATAGCTGACCATCTCTCTGTAGACAGTTCGTCCAGCACGCTACGACTTCAAGGCCAACTTCAGCCAGCTGCAACAGCTTCCCGCCAGGTATGTCATTTTCTACATTTCATCCCCACCACTGCGATGATGATAACACCCCAAATTGCACTTTGTTGGCCTGTCCGTTCCATGTCCGAACAGCAGCATTGCCCGTTGCGGCCGCTCGAGGATCAACCACATAGTTGAAAACTATCTATCACGCCCAAGCGGCGAGCGTTGGATTGAAGCCCACACACTTACAGTTGTCTCTGACAACTGCTGGAACTCATACAAGGGTCACCGAAGGGCTGCTGCGCATGAGCTGAGGCGTCTTTGATCCAACGCCATCTTCCTCTGATTCGCATTTCTACCTCTTGTCCATGCTGAGCGTTACGGCGAGGCAGTGGCTGACATGAACTCACAGGCCCAATCTACTTCCGCGCCCTGTCTGCATGATGGACGACGATGCTCTTTACAACCTTCCTGGAGACATATTCCACGGCAAGTACACTCTCTCCGCCCCCGACCTCACCCGATGATGAACCATCACAACGCGACAACGCCCGAGCGACACGCATTGCCCATAGCGCATTCTTCGAGCCAGTGAGACCCAAACATACCGTCGTATTCGACTCCTCAGAGTGGAATTAACTATCAACAATAGAGAAGAAGCCCTTCATGGAGGGCCAACCATGCGAGAATACGAAGGGCTGCTGTTGCGACAATGCGGACAAGGCACAGTGGCTGAGTCTCGGCCGTCTTTATCACTCTGATGCGAACTCGACCACGAAACACCTGCTGCCGAAGCTGCTCAAGATCAGTGCTGACCATGGTTTGACAGATTCCATCCATTGGACGTGGCTTCTCTTGCTACGGTAAGTCTTAACTCCTCCTCCCCTCCCACCCAGCATGATGATATCCGCCACCACCAACCGACAGACCGTATCGCCCGTCGCGCATTCTCCACCAAACAGGGACACCGGTAGTATCATGCTCGTTTTTAAATGAGAAAAAGTGGACTTTGCACCGGCTTTTCGTCGGTCGTCCACAGGAGAATGCGAAGGGCTGCGGTTGACCTCCGTGTGGAAACGGCAGGATGGTTCACAGTCTCGACATCGCATCGATCGACTCTTCCCCAGAAGAATGACCTCGAAACCGCCAACCTAACCAAGCGTAAGCTCCACCTCTCCCTACACCCCATTCACCCCTCCTCCAATGATGATCCTATCCGCGCGGAAGTACATGAGCCGCACAGGCACTAACAACGAACGAACGAACTGCAACCCACTTCCACTCCCGCTTCCGTGCACAGATTGAGTACGCATGGCCCGTCGCCCAGCGCTTGTCCGTATGCGCTGGCAGGGCTGCTACTCCGTGATTGAGAGTAACAGATCTGATCAGGAAAGCTACAAAACGAAGAGATCAAACATCAATTCAGGCACACGGGCGCTGACTTGCTGAACAGGACATCACACCCATCGGCTCTGTCTCCGCCCCACGACCAAGATCGACCAAGTGTAAGTTCCACCTCCCCATCCAGGCCATCCACCACCCCCTCCAACACGATCGTCCTGCCAACGGCCACCATCTTGAGCGAGAACTGGGAACAGGGCGCCCAACCGAAGGCAAACACCAAGAACTTATCTTCCAAGGAAACCTCGAGGAAGATGAAGCACCCAGAGTGAGATCCTCGAACGTGGAAGCCAATGTCCAGCTGGCTCGGAATAGCATCGAGGAAAGTCGTACTTCCGCGGGGCAGAGACAAATCAGCCGGTCAGCCATGAGAGCAGGCTGTTGAACGGATCCGAGACCATCAGGGGGACCAGCATCGTCATGATTTCGGTCGCTATCTTCGACACCAATCAGCACGGTAGCTTCCATCAGATCGCCAGCGACAAAGACTTCTCTCCCACGGCCAGCAGATGAAGGCTGCTCAGTCGAACGGCGAAGTGGTGAAATTGAGAAGCCGAAGTCCATCTACCCTGGTCGGCAGCAAAGAAAGATGTGCTTGAGTGTCTGAGGAAGTGCATCTGCTGAAATGCTGGAGGGGTGTGGCACAAACCCTATACACCAGCTGGATGAGCAAAGGCTTCGCATGAATTGCCCTCTTCATCACCAAGACGAATCATCAACGCAGGTCTCTGTCGCCATCAACAACGATGACCAATCTCGCAAAGCTGCTTGAAGGAAGCTGAAGATCGAAGGGAGTGTCATTGGCGACGAAGGCCCAGTCCAGCTGGCTTGCTCGGTGATCGAAGAAGTCATCCTTCCAGAAGCTGGAGAACAGAGTTCGACTTCCATGGGAGGAAGTTCTTGATTCGATGTGGCACCACCAGAACAGCCACCAACGTCCTGGTCTTCATCGCCAGCTAGAATGGCAAACGCAGCTTTCCACCGGTGGCCATGACCCAAGACTCATCTGCCAATGATCACGGACAGACGCAGAACGATATGAAGCCCAATCGCTCAAACGAAGAAGGCAACATCCAGTCGGCTGGGTTGCGGATCGAAGCAGATGTGCTTGAGAAGGCGTGATGATGTACGTCGGATGACATGAAGAAGGACTTTGGCCCATGGCTTCGACACCAGCTGGAAGAGCAACCGCTTCGCCTGGATCGGCCTCTTCGCGACCAAGATGTATCGTAAACGCAGCTCTTACTCATTCGCCAGCAACAAAGACTTCGTTGCAAAGAACGAGGATGAACGCTCTAGAATGGAAGTGTTTAGGGAGGGAAGGCAGAGCGCGGCGATTCGGTCGGTGTTGGAGAAGTCGTGCTCGCGAGGACCGAAGACGGCAATGCTGATCGACGATGGAAGAAGGGTTTCTCATCCATGATTTCGCATCAGCAGCAGATGCAGCAGCATCGTGGCTTTCATCTTGGCTGCTGCGAGCTAGGCAGATCGAAGTCAAGACCATACGCTAACCTGTCAACGCTGCAGGCCAGCAGCAACAGCAGATGTAGAGCTGTTCGATGGGGCTGGAGCACTCGCGAGCGCAAAAAGGGGACGAAAGGCCGTGGCTAGCTCTCGGCTGGAGGGCGGCAAGGATCCTGGAGACGAGGAATGGCACGGTCTGGTCTGGAGAGGAAATGGTGCCGGATAGCCAGGCCGAGAACGAAGACAGATCGCTGAAAGACCCAGTCGAGCAGGCTCGGTCAAGGATGGAAGAAGTCCTGCCAGCAAAAGCTGCAAGTGACAGTTCGGCTCGATGGTGGATGAAGATGGCTCATTCGACAATGCCACACCCGCAGGTGAGGCATCGCCAGGGATGATGCTCTTGGCCGTCACCATCGGGGCATATCGAAGTGGATGGAGAAGCAAAGCTCCTCGATGAAGTTGAAGTAGTCATTAGCGGAAGAGAAGCATCACCGGCCGGCGCTCTCTTGGAAGTCGGTGGCGTTGAAGGTTGAGAGGTCGCTGCTGAAGCAGAAACGGTCGGAGACGGGAGAGATCGCCTGCTTGGAGCTGCCGCCGACATCGTCGCCGCCGACGTCGTCATCTCTCCCTTCAAACTCGACCAGGAACGCTGTTGATGGCTGACTGCCTTAGGACGCTGATTGAAAGCTGGGAGGTCGAAGTCGTCAACGGCGGAACACAAAGTCGAGCTGGCTTGGTCGGTATCGAAAGCTATCGTACTTCAAAGGACGTGAGACAAGCGACAAGTCGGTCATGGTGAAGGCCATTCGATTCAGTCTGTCAACATCAGCAGGAGCAGCATCGCTTGAGGTCTGAGTCGCCGCCGTTGACGGCAGCGAGGCATTCGCCTGAACCACCACGAAGGGTGATATGACCAAGACCGCTCAACCCAGCCAAGAGCATCCATCTCCGACACTTCAAGCCACGACCAAGGCCACCCTCCACTATCATCCTCGCCAACACCATCCACCAACATCCACCAACATCCACCAAATCAAGCAATCAGGGAAGATGCTACGGGGAAGGGGAGTTTGCAACGACTTCGATCTCATGATCACCGGCTGTGCCAGCGAGGCTTGACGCCTGAACCACCTTCCCGAAGGAGAAGCAGTGAGATCAACCAGTGCGCTGTCACCATCATACGAAACGCATCGACAAAGGAGAGGCAGTCGAGGAGCCCCATCGCGGAACGCAGCATGAAAATGCCGGGCTGATCGCTCACCGGCAGCAAGAAGCAGAACGACATACTACAACCGGGCTGGTCGCTCTCCGGCTTGCAAAAGCAGCATCTGACGGGGGTGGGGTACGAAATCGAAGTCGACGGCGAGCAGTCGAGGAGCTCGTTGGCGTTGCCGATGACCAGTCGAACAGGTCGGCGCAAAGTAGTTTCCCGCCACCACCCAGCTTGCATGCCAGGCATGTAGAGGCCGCTTTGCAGTTCAAAAGCCCCCAGGTCCCCACGGGCAGGATTCAAGAGACAGCCAAGAGCTGTTCAGCAAGAGCTGCCTTCATGCGATGCCACCCCGTCCAAAGAACGGCCAAGAGACAGCCAAGAGCTGTGCAGCAAGCGTCGCCTTTCGAGATGACAAAGCATGTATGCGATGAGTCCCCCTTCGGCGAGAGGTCGAGAGACAACCGAGAGCTGTACATCCAAGACATCGCGTCCAGAGAAGCACAAAGCATGAGCCCCCAGAGCAGTTGATTAGAAGCCCGCATCCACAGATGTGACAACGTCAACGCTTCCCGACAAGTCCAAACAAGATGGAACCCCGAGCCGTTGTCGTTAGCAGAACCTCATCGGATCAAACTCTGTCGACGTCGAACCCCGGGACTGACCAAGCAGGATGAGTGTGGATGTGAGATCGCTGCCGCCAGCAGAGCCGTAAAAGTTCAAGCGTGGAGGAGACAACCCGATCCAGAAAGGGCCACAGAGTCCCAACAGACAAAAGAAATACGAGAGGTCTTGACATCACGTCACAAGGGCCGGCCAGAGCAG